>WJFA01002641.1:0-15204 GCA_009870155.1 Pseudobourletiella spinata | reverse complement strand
CTACTCACGACCGAACCGTCGGTAATTTGTTTCATTTATTTCATCATTATTCTCGTCTTGAATATGTTCCGTAGTTCGGAGCATGTCTTTGTCCACATTTTCACTCATGTCCACATGCTTTCATCCACATTTCTAACTTCATCTCACCTAAACATCTTCCTACACTCCTCCGTGATCCTACCACTGCTGCCGTATTGACTGTTATAAAAAAGCAAAGAGCAAACCTTGGAATTTTTTACACAACCGCGCAGACGAATGAGACTGGTTTGTTTTGTCCCAAAAGTCCTGCCAAGCAGCCTTCATATTTGCAAACCTTGACCAAAAACGAGCGATAGCAGAATTTGACTTGGAAATAACACAATGTTTTCCTCATTATCTCCCTCACAGATAAAGCCCCGTTGGGCGACGACATGGATATCCACCCACATCGTCATTGCTCTTGGGTTCGTCTTTTTCGTCGTTATCCATGAGCACTCCTATGTCACTCTGGCTCACGGAACACTCATTTCTATCATGGACCTCGTCGTCCTTTCTGACTTCATCTTCCTCTCTATCTCCTTTGTCCTCCTCCTCTGGAATTGGAAGCAACCGCTCGAGGATATTGAAATCGGATCCGCGGCAACGGAGATTCATATTCCTCAACCGCTTCCAACANCCTCTGGAATTGGAAGCAACCGCTCGAGGATATTGAAATCGGATCCGCGGCAACGGAGATTCATATTCCTCAACCGCTTCCAACACTGTCCTACACCGTCCACCCAAATTCTGCTCAGAGAACCCTTAACGGCATTTCCAATCCAAACTTTAGTTATTTTTATAGGGAAAACTTTGCTGTAAATAGTCAGAAAAATGTTATGGGCACTGCTAATAATAATAATAATAATAATGATAATAATAAAATCATATAAGAAAGATCCGCCAAGACTGCATTATCATTCAATCAAATCCTATGATGGCAAGAGACGTTTTCTTTTACTTGTTAAATCAATTATTGTCTGTTAACGAGAATTGAGGGCTGTCAATTTGTTATTTTACTCAACTCCTCCAGAAACTCGTGTATCTGAATGAAATCTTTACAGAAGATGTGGAGGTTGTGATGTCTGAGTCCATGCTACCTTCCAATACGCTTACACAAAATTTAAAGATGGCCGTGACCAATTTCCTCATCAAATCCATAATAAAATTTTGTCTACCTGTCAATTTTCACTAATTTATTTGCAGTCACTAATTTTCAAGCACACATTCCTGCGCTTAGACAAATAACAAAGATGGCAGCTTGTAATGTTCTTTGCATATTCTTCCTTCCCTTTAATTGCGTATGAGCCATCACGAGAGTTTATTCTTGGACTGATAATTGGCATATGTTTAAAATGCATCTGGGCTGGCTGAAAACTGGCTGTGTCGATGTGGTTTTGAATAACAGCCCTTTTATGATTTATGCACATGTAAAATTACGTACATACGTGCATGAGTATACGCCGTGGAGCTGTAGTGGAATCATCATATGATGAAAACTTGTGTGGAGGCCGCTTACGTCATTTCGCTGCCGCAAACTCTGTCACCTTCTCGACGACCATGTCAGTGAGAAGGAGAAGTGTTGTTGTGATGGAATGAAAGATAGAGAGAGGGCAAGGGATATTCCTTGCGGTCAAGAAAATAATAATTATTATTATTTATAAACTGCGTCGTTGCCTTATTTAATTTTTCTCCTCAGCATCTGTGACAGTGATTCCGTAATCTGACAGTTGCGTAAAAGATTTTCCGTGTGAGACTGGAATACTTTAGACGGCCCTCCACCAGCAGATTATTTCTCACATAGAGATTCTGCAAGTGAACCTGTCCGCACACAGACACACGTTTTCGCGTCCACTTTTTCGTTTTGTTTTTTTGTCATTTAGAGGAGGGGAGGAAAAATGAAGTTCTTGAGACACTTCCTATTTGCCGTCTTGTTCCTCGGGCTCGCAGGTTTCCATTGTAGTAACGGCATAGACTTTTTCGGGATGTTTAGGCGGAGCTCTACTACTAAGGCTAGTACCACAACGACCACACCTACGCCAGCCCAACGTAAGTATCGAACTGTATCCACATTACAAAAGTGAAATAAGTAACATTGTACAGTTTTCCGGATTTTTGGACTTTATTGTAGCATCTACGACGGGACAGCCGGCCGTACCACAGAACATCAACTCCAAGACATGTTGGTGGACTCCATGTGCCTCTCGTTGTCCACCGGGATCTCAAGTGGCTGGAGCAGGGGCTTGTGAAGGGAAGAAAAACGTATACAAGTTCAACTGCTGCCAGGGCTAGTCGCTTTACACAAGTGACCTCTTCCCGTGGAATTGTGACGTGATTTTTCAGTGCATGAGGCTTTACTGTGTTTGTGTCTAAAGTTTGAAGCAAATTTGCAGAAAAATATGTAAAAAGTTTCTCCAATAAATTAATCGTGCCCTCATCAATTCTTCTTGTTGGCTGTGAAAATGCGGAAAGAGGCGGCGTCATTGTTATCTTCGTTGACGACGATTGTGGGGCCGGTTACGGTTAAAATGTCCCCTTTCTCCACGTACTGGGAGTTGGTGGGGGTGAAGGAATTCTCGGTGGCATTTCGAACCCTGACTCGTTCCGTTTGTACACTTGAGCACCTGACCTGGCTTGAGCTCAGCGTCACCTTTGGGAGGGATTGTGAGGGAGTTGAAATTCTTTTGGTTCACCCCGGGAGGTATTAATGGTCCTTTGGGCGTTACAGTGAAGTTCATTTTGGAATTTGGATGGACAAAGGTTCAGTTCAGAAGAGTTGTGAGGGTGTCGAGGTCGAGACGAGATTCTTGAGATCACTTCAAAATTTAATTAGGGCAGTTAGCACTTAGCACAGGCATGGATGGATCCAAATGACTAAGATAAGATGTCGGCCACTAGAGGGCGGTCTCCAGTGTCTGACTGACAGCCTAGTCTGCCTGTGAGTTAAAATGAAGACTGTCAAAACTTTCCCATGATCAAATGAGGCGAATTTTTCTATATTTAAGCAATAATCCAAACTATGAGAATTGTAACATTGCCACGAAAATTCTGAGCTATCTTATCTCACACTGTCGCAATTCGTAATTTATCTCTGTAATGGCCACGGCTGGTGTTTGCATTAGTCTTTTAACTGATGTTATGATGGCTAATGGCAGTAGTATTCGTGCGCAATGCAAGATGCTGATCATAGCACCCAAACCGCAATAGAATGTCGCGCACCTTGATGTGATACGTTACATCGCACCAGCATAATGAAACACTAACCACTTCGCTACCGCGTTAGATGTTGAACGACTGATTACCGTCTATAGTTGATAATCTTAATGTGAACGATGCAGAGGATAAACGATGAAGAGACTGGGCTAAACGAGCATGGTTTGAGTGCTCTCGATGAAAATAATGAAATGTAAAGTAGTTCAGTTTGACGTGTTTGCTATTAAAGTTAGAAAAAGGAGAGTCAAGAATGGCCTCGAAAAAAATCCAAGTAATTGAAGGTATTCATTTTTGAATTTTGAAACTTTTAGCCGGTTAGAACCTCGCCCCTTCGCTTACGTTGCCGAGGAATGTCGAAATGAATAGATTCAAATCAATTGTAAATGGGAATTCTGCACACATAGATGCCAGAATCCAAGAAGGGTATCAAACCTTCATGCGTATGGTGCTGTTTTGTCATGACAAATTAAATGTAAAGTATTTTTGTGGAAAGAAAAACATTCTTCATGACGAGGTGTCTTAACTCTGTGTCTTATACTGGTCTTGAGGTGGTTCCGTGGTACGCTTGAATGTTAAAAGTGATGGAGATAATGGCGCTTGATACCCGCCGCGCCGGTAGGTGGGGTAATTGAATAGGCTAATATGATGTCTGGTAATTTGAGGAATTTTCTCCATAAACTTTAGTAGTGGGTGTAGGGTGAACAATGGAAAAGTGGTGGAAAACAGATTTTGACCTTAGAAACGTGCCATATAGTTGTAGTGTAGTGTAACTACTAAAGTTATACTACAAAAGCACATTGGATTTGAAAGCATCTGAATTGCTACTATCTAACACCGAATAAATGCTTCAGTTTGCAAAATTTCAGAGTGCAACGTGCGACTGTCAGTGTTTGGAACTGTTTGATTTTCTTGCTTTCAACCAACTTCAACAAACAGGGTGTCCCAAAACTAAATGTCACCTTCGTTTTTGCTCCACAACCCAAACGTAGAGACCGCAGTGACTGTTTTAAACGAACAATGTCAACACTTTGATAGCCAACACAGATGAGGTCATCCAGGGTTCTCGGATGACCTTTTTATCACAGGATTGGATTTTGAACAAAGTTTTAATTAACTAATTTGTGCCACTTCAGGATAATACTGCAAAAATTTGTAAAATCAATGGAATCAATAATCATGGAATGAAAGTTGATTGCAATGAAATGAAAAAGTGTAATTTTTCACGGTGAATTGTTTAGAGTCATAGTCGTGGACTCATTCGCAGCCAACTCAAAAGCAGTGTTGCAATCGGTACTGCATCCTCTAACAATGTCAGGCGCATAGCAAAATGAAACTGTGAAACGAAGGAGGGATTTAGGTCTAGCGAGGCTAATATTAAACCACCTCATCAAACCTTAAGGTTGGAAAGCTGTATCCAGAGATCCAGACATGTTGCAGGTGCATCCGGACAACAGAGATTAATAAATGCTAAAAGAGAACCGCTAAGCAAGCCAAAGTCGACCCCCATGTAGAAGTTGAAGACAATCAAAGATAACCAGGATGAAGCAATTCCATGCAGATCCTTATAAGTTCTAATCAATGAAATTTACCCTGACACATGACTGGCTTAGAGCAACCCATTTCACTTGTCATTGTCATTATATCCAGTACTTTTTAAAAAATATGCACATACCAACTCGTTCTGGAAATTGGTCGAGCGTAACTGACAATGCCTGAGTTGGCAGGTGAATCCGGTAAACAGCCAACCCCGGAAAATATTGTACGTTCCGTCAACTGATTCTGTTTGACGGAATAAGGTGACGACTACTGAAATGGAGCTGTTAATTTGAACCTTGTTTGAAAAAAGCAATAAACATTCAACAGTTGATTCTACACCTTTTATTAATTGTAACTCTTATTATTAATTGTATAACTAATTAAAGCTAAATAATTTTATACATTTATTGGTACTTAAAGATTTAAGGTACATGTTTTGTATGAGTTTTCCGGTAAGTTTACAACGATTTCCTCGTAACATTACTTGTTGCTTGTTATTCTAGTTTAAATAATTTATAAAAATCATACCGCCTCAAACCGACGCACATCTTATTTGACGATAACAATTGTGTATGATTCATCCTGTACTGGTTTCGCACTATAAAAACGTGTAACGTAGGAAATTAATTATCTAATGAATAACGCATTACCTTAAGGCGCCCCAAACCCCGAAAACACGGTTGAGCTTAATTTTTTCTGGACACTATTACTGTGGAACATCAGAGTCTGGGACTTAATAAATGCGCATATTACATTTCGAGAAATAAATAATTATTTAGACAGTACAAGCATAAAATTCAGCAACTCTTAAAATTATTCGAATTTTCCGGTAAAAAGAGGCATAATTTTTGCTTCACATTTCTTCGATAGCGTCACGCGAGGATTGCAAAAGCTAAAAGATACGGTAATTCAGCGCCGAGCGCAGCGTATCAACGACTTCTAATCCTTTATCCAAGCCGCGCTCATCATCATCATCTCGAGATGTTGATTACGACTGACAAGGAGACTCCCCCAACTGTCCCCAAAGCACAAATGCGTGACTATGCTCGATTGAGAGGTCCCCTAGGAAGGTTAAAAGCCAAATTCCTAGGTGCGGAAATTCAGATTTGCCTGAGTTACAAGACCTCAAAGTTTCATCACTGAGGTATCAAGGGGTACGTCTTCTTTTCAAAATGCCATGTTAAATCCCATAAGAAAATCCCGGTTTTTCATTTCGAGGAAGTACCCTTGAACACGCATGCATGCAAATTTCGGATTTTTGCGCACAGGAATTGGTGATTGATAATCTCCCCAGGGGACCTTTCGATCGCGCATAGTCACCCATCTGTGCTTTCATGCTAGGTTGGGGGAGTTATCTTGTAAGACAAAAAATTCTACGCGCATTTTCCAAGTGCACAAAATAATGTCACTCCTCCTATAATATTCAGGAACGCACTACTCGTTGGTTGGATATATTGATGGATAATTTCGACATAATCCTTTAAAGGCAGGATTCAGAATTCACGCCTCACTAAGGATGGGATAAATAAAATTTTGATCACTTCATGCAAATACAGCTCATCAATCGTAATAGAAAAGCTAGGGTGCACATCATTGAGTCACCACGTGGATATGAAATGAATTAAATCATTAAGGGGCTTTTATTTTATGATAATCTTATGCCAAGTGGTTACTACATTGTTGAGTTGTAATGCCGGAGGGGTCAATTATTTTGGGATAATCGAGTACGAGACCCCGAAGGTTCTTCAGCTCACAGATGCCGGAGCATTCCGTCGGGACAGGACAAACTTAAATGTCCATGCCACGACGTTCCACTTCAACTCGTCACGCATGAAACTAATACTTGCTATTTGAATAACCTTTTCATCATGATGTGGGAAGTTACCCTTGAAGCTGAAATTATTACTTTTCGTACAAACAAAACATCTAAAGTCAGTCAGTACCGTGCACAGGACCACTGAACCTACAACATTCGTTAAAAATTATGGCGTCCAAATGACCTGCACTGAACGCTTTGGATATATGGTTGGAAACCACAGCAATGTAAGACTCACAGTATCAGGACTAACCATACTTTGCAACAAGAGTCGGCCGCGTGATGTTCCTTATGGTCCTCCATAAAATATTTTGAAAATGAATTTTGATTCAAAGTTTTATTGGTGGAACACTACATTTAACTACGCGAAATAAGAAATGAGAGGACTACATATCCGAATGTCATAGTTTCAGGACAGCATTTGCTAATTTTCATAATGACATTTCCCCCTTGAGATTTCCCTTTGAAAATACCTACTGACTGATGATTTTACTGATTAACTTTACAGTAATATAAATGGTTCATAGAGTTTTTTTTATTGCGATTGATTCAGTTCACTACACAGTATGCAAGGTCAAAATGATTGACGTTCAAACAAACTCTATCCTGCCCTTCTTCTTTCTTGAGATGTTTATCACTCCTTCCCAAGAATTAACAAATGACTGTCTACTCCGCTGCATCCTAACATGGGCCAAGGCGGACAGTTCCTTTGTTAAATGCCTCCGTGACAGGGTGATCTGACCGACTTGTACGCAGGCGTCGAGGCGATCTGAACGCTACCGACAAACCCGTCAGCCATTGAGTGCCATGAATGAACTTGCCGTCAGGATCGGCAGAGGACGTTCAGTCGAAGTTGACCTGCGGTTCGAGACTCTGCCCCTTTTAGAAATCCTTCCATATAATATTCACATGATAGTCATAAGAGCGCATATATAACTTTTCTAATAATAACCGACCGTAGAACTAGCTATACAGTACGAGTCCTACTCAAACTTCTTAACCCAGTTAAGAATTACCTATCTTGTTGATAAATTGTGGGTTCGTGTCTGTGTTGTGTAGTTAATAAAAACTTTTTTAGCATGCCATTGCAGGGGAGGGCGGGTTTCAATACTGATCACGTCTTTGCTATGCTGAAAATAACCCTTTTGTTTTTCCCTTCCGGTACTTATATAGCTAAAAGAATTTTTGTGTAGTTTTCAAAATTTTCAACGAGCTCCCTCGGAGACATTGTTGCCCGGGACGAGTGGATAAAATCCACACCACATATTCTATGTATACTTGTATTATATTACAATCTTTTTTAAACGTGTTTTCTGAGGTAACTTATAATCATCCAAGTTGAGGATAGCTTGTACATCTGTCTTCGGAATTCCGACTGGATGACCGTCAACCTTGACGTTTTGAGAATTTGAATAACGTTGCTAAACTATGGAACTGTCATATTATTATTATAGCATATTAACAGGTTAGGGAAGAAGTGAATCAACCAACTTCCTAATGTCAACACACTCTGGAATATCTTCACATATACGGAACTATTCCTGGTGCTCAAACATTCATGACGAAAGGGGTCTGATTATATCCCACCGCTACGCGGTAATGCATGGAAAATTGTGCGTGGATCCTTTCCCTACATAGCCTATACCTTCAACGCTCATGTTTTGTTTCCGCACGCTCATACACACGCATGCATGACGCATGCATGAGGGGAAGGTTGGAGCCAAATAAAAAGGAAAAAGTAACAGACGAGAGTGACTGTACTTGACTTTTTCTAGCCAACTTATGCTGCGAGTGTGATCGGGGGTATTATATGCATACAATCTTATAACAGTAACTCTTCCATACATATCACTTCAAATTCAGTTCATGGATCACAAAACAAACAAGCAATCAATCGATTTTCAAATCACCTTCCCGTCCTTTTCCACTTCCTCCCTCACTCCAGGAACAACAGGGACGTCTAAGGTCCAGTTCAGAGGTCACTGGGACCTTGGAATGATTTGGAGATATAACATGGTATTTTTTTACCCCAAAAAAAAAGACGTAGAGAGACCTCTGGAAGAGAAATGGGGTCGCCATGCAGGATGCGTGAAAGTAACGTTGTCACAGACGGAAAGAGGGAAATTTTTTTTCAAGTACAGAAATACATTGGCCACACTGTAGGCAATTCTACTAGAGTAATCTCATCTAGAATATCTAAAAAAGGATATGCTTTCCCACAGTAGCGCCATTCATACACAGTAAAATATATGATGCAAGGGGCGTCTATCGTCGACATCAACGACCTCGCATAAGTACAGTAATAGACTTGGGCGCCGATTCAACATTAGAATAAATTACAAGCTATTTCCAGCCACATTACTGTGGGTAAGGAGCATCAAGTCTACAATTTTCAGGTCACGGCCACATGGACTAGCATGGTGTGGTAGTAGTAATAGTAAGTAAGAAAACGAGGCAGGAGTTCCGCTCTTGACACTCAAAGTAATGGGCGTATCCCTTAACTTACAATGTATAGCACCGTCAATTCAAGTTTAAAAAAATATCCATGATGGGTAGTGGGGGGGGAGGGATCTCGGCTGGAAATCCAGAGCTCAAAGCCTTGCTCAAATTGCGGAGGGAAACAAAAGTTTAAATTGCACATACGCCGGCGGGGAGAAGCACTACGGCAGTAAATCTCGAAACAAGCTTTTTCCGCTTTTCCATTCAGTATCTAGACATCCTTAATAGAGTCACCAGGACAGAGGTTTTCCAACCACAAAGACTACAATATTTCATTAGGTCTCCAGCCCAGACTTATACACACTCACTCACATGCACACGCACACACGCTCGCACACACTCACACATGACTTCCAGATATCCTGGCCTCATCCCAATCCCTTTACACACACAGATTTAACTTTAAATGCTTTACAGAATTATTACAGCTACATCTTTCCTTCCATACAATTTTTGCACTATTAACAACATCTTCTCACCCTACATGTCGTTCACATCCTTGAAGGAGAGGCTACAAGCCGAAACTCTTGTTCAAATCTAAAAGTATAATAATGATTTAAAAAGTGTCGCGGGAGGGATGCGGAGCAATAAAGGAATGACTGAGGACTGTAGAACTGTCCTTCGTTCGGCTACAGAATCAACGCCCCCACCATCACTCACACACTGAACAGCGGTCATGATCCTGTTGGCTCCTATTACTCTATACACGCTGGCGAGAAAATGAGCTAGAAATACTCCTACAAAAACCCTCGCTCATCCGTAGGAGTAGTACTGCCCCGCCCTACTCCTTATAGTTTCATTATTACCGGTAAAAGTAGATGAGACAACAATATCCTCCGACTACCAAGTATATAAATATATGATTCCTAATAATTTTATTTACATGATTAATAAAATTTTCAGTAACTACTAAACTAATTAAGTCACTTGACGTCCTTTCTTTAACAATATAATCAAGGTGATTATGCGGGAATAATAACGATAATAACACTTGAAGTCTGCACCGGACACTTTCTATAACGTAGGTTGGGTTGCTGCCGCCACCGACGTCGTCGTCGTCGTCGTCGTCGTCGTCGTCATCGCCCGCCACCCCACCTTGGAAATGCGCTCATCTGGAACTGTACAAAGTTGATTGGAGTGACATTGTTCTCCTCCCCCTTGCACGCACAAGTCTTCCCCCCTTATGCTTCGAAAATTTTGGGGCAGGTGATGACGTTGTACTCGAAGAGTAGCGAGACGCCCAGAAAGATGAAATACAGGACGAACATGACGAGGCCAAGGCCCTTGTTCATTCGCCACCGGAAGGACATAATGGAAATAATCACGAAGCACAGCATGCCTGTCCACAAAAAAAGAGTCACTCATTTTAGCATTAGTTTTCGCAGATCACCACCGTACCACCACCCTCGCTAAAATCCGGAGAAATGACGTCAACCTCAGAGTCACTCGACCGAACCCACTTCCAGGAGGACGGTGGTGATGATGTTGATGGTGGTTGGTGACGGCTCATTTAATGGAAACTGGAACGCCGGTATACTTACCGTGACGGCAACTCCAATTTAAAAAGTTGGACACTTACCGAATAGAATGGTGATGGAGCAAATCATGCCCTTCGCACTCACTTCCACAGGCTTCTGGTTAAATAGCGTGTACAGCGCCCACGGTAATGGAAGCCCAACGGTCACGTCGAAAATATTCGATCCGACCGATGAGGAAACGGCCATGTCGCCCAGACCTTTCCGGGCTACGATCACACTCGTTATCAAATCTGGAATCGAAGTGCCGGCCGCCAGGAATGTCAGTCCCATAATCTACAAAAAAAAACAAAGGTCAGGATTAATTTCCGGATAGTAATGAGGCGGCCAATGTAGGTCGAGAGCGTAATCCTCTCGGCGACATCGTTCAACCACATATTAGCACCACCACTGTTTTAGAACTCGTCCCAAACTTTGTTAAGCCATGATGATGCTCCTAGAAAACTTTTTCAAAGGAGAAGAAACAATGGGATCTCCAATCCTGTATCTTGAATTCGAAAACTAAGAGCATGACCTCATTTCCAACTGAGTATATGAATCCCTTGTTCACTAAAACATCGTAAAAGGGTAGTCGTAAAAGGGATTCATTCTCATCTTCAAACATCTAGATCCATTCCGCGAGGGCTTTATACAGGAAAAGATGCTCACAGAACTCTCATGTTCTGCAAACTGCGGAAATACAGAATTTAGCAACTTTCGGCGTAGCGTTTTCTCTTCTCTGATCTTCCTCTCTTCCATTTCATTGAGAGAGATCATTATCAAAAGAGAATGATCTCACATCAAAAGCTAGAATCATTGTCATACTTGGACACACGCTGACTAAAAATTCCAGACAGAGGAAGAAGAGGTAGAGTTATTTCCTTCCGCTTTTTGGCCAAGTAGTGCAGCCTCAAAAGAAGACTTCCATGCTCCCATAACTCATCTGCATTCATTCCGGCGCAACCGAAATCAAACGAGTTTTGTCGTTGTCATTGCAAAAAGGGCGGTCATAAATATTCAAGAATCTGCCACCATTTAACAACGGCAGCATAAAACATTATTCAAATCCGACCCAACTTTCTCACCCGCGGTGCGAATAATGGTGGCCAGAGCCATACGAATACATCATAGGCTACGGAAGCCGCTAAGAGCTTCCGTTCAGTTAAAACCCACATTTTCGCCGAGATGTATTCTAATATCCTTTGAAATACGCAGTCACAAAATTTTGTTACTATTAGCATCGCCGTTTTTCACCCCCCCCCCCACCAAAAGAAGGAAACATCACAAAGCTCCTACTCTACAACGTCATCTGTCACAGCATCACAAACTTTCTCAGCCTGGTTTCAATGCTGTCATCATGCAAACGCTGCCGTCTTTGATGGCTCAAGCGAAGGATTTCAAATTCCAGCCGTGTGCATACGACAGTATGGTATAATCTCACAATGAACCGTAATAAAATAAGGAATGTGCAGAGAAAGAATGGTTTTAGACCATGACACAGCTGAAAGAACGTTTTAATGCGGCATTTCCTTCAGAAATTTGAATATTTTAAATCACAATTTTCACCAGACACCCGAACCTTTGGCATCTTTTACAAGAAAATTTTGAGCTACTTTAAAATTTTCAATTCATTAAAATGAAATTTTGACATCCCAGTCAGGCTATCAATTAGAGTGTTTCCCATATATTACTACTTTACCATTACCACACTACTGTACTACGAGTTACTAGGTTACTACAGTATGGCCCTTATTCAGCTCTCCCGATTTTGTTGTGTTCGTAAGGCAAAGTTAAGAAATTAGAACTTAAGGATCGACTGTTTTCAATAGGAATTTGCCCTTCTAATCCTCGTTCACTCCTGTAGAAATCACTATAAACGGGGGAACTCCCTCGGACCACAAAAATAGATCAGTAGATGTTCCCACAGTTTTAAACTTGCGTGCCTAATCTATTTGGTAATCACCAATTTGATTTTAGCATACGCAAAGCTGTCATTCGAATTTTATTGTAAGGCGCAATATCTAAATGTTGCTCACATTTTTACCACAGTTAATGCTGAAGTGAATACTAAAATAAGTACACACATACCTTCTGCGCTTAAAGCTACCACACAGTATGACACCCTCCGTTGTAACTTGTAGCCTGATAATTGATAATTTCTTATCATGTCGCGAATTCAGGAGCAATTTATTCAACGTAAAGGCAGAAAAACAATGCTAGAATTTAGAAATCCGCATCAAGGAATCCTTAAATGCTTCTTGAGGAGCCATTAGTCTACTATTCTATTCGCGCGTAATTGCGGGTTACACTAGAAGTACTTTCCCTCACTTTCCCCATCTGTCCCATCCGCACAACTCCTCTGGACAAACTGGAAAAATATCGATAAATTATTATCCTGAGCGCCCAACGACAAGAATGAACAGGAACTAACTTGTTCCTTGCGTTTACGAACAAAGGACGGGGGATATTCAGTAGGCCCACCAAAAATCTGCATAAATTATCTGTGTGCTCCGAGATGATGGCTCAAAACTGTGCATTCTGACCTTCTCCTTTAAAACCTATACCTTTAAGGGCTGTATTCTTTTTTTACATACTCCGAATGTTGAAGGCAGGAAATTTGAATTTTTTAATCCAAGAGTCTTCTACCTTTGTAGTACGTTTGCTATAAACAGTAAAAAAAAATAGTAAATAATATTTATGACTGGAATTTCCAACCTCATCTGCCTCCTCCGGTTCGACACAAGTTCGAAACAGCGGTTCGGCAGTTAAACTTCAAGCCGCAACCCGGTCACCTTCAAGAACATTAGCTACTTCCGCACCCGCAGATGGTATAAACTGGACCACGTGTCTGCGCTTTACCTGCTTGCTATGCATACATTTCAATCTTATCAAGCCACTTCGACTATTCTTCATCACTTACGCCTATGAGCACAAGCGTCAATAATATTCCATAAACACATAAGCCACCGTCAACAGGGTGGGTTAAACAGCCCCCCTTCATTCTTTCCCGGAAAAGCACACTCACGCATATCACCGTAATACCTCGACCCTCTTTAAGGAAGGGTTTTAAATGAAATAAGAAGGCAGCACTCTTACCCTCAGAGTGCTCTTTAAATGTCATTAATATTTATTCAAACGGGATTACGTTCTACGCGACAAGCAAAATGTGCCCTTTCCCTTCCACCTCATTCGTTACCACAGAGAGGTAAATTCCGAGTATTCCCTGCGTATGGAAACGGGAGGGCATTGGCATTCACAAGCCCCACGCCTTCTTATCCAACTAAAACGCATGCTCCTCTGCCCTGCTCGATCGTATTTGAACCACTCCGGCCCGCCTCCTCCCAGTAAAATTTTATCTGATCCGAATGGGTTTTCTGCACCCGGGGATACATTCATTTATTTTAGCAATGTAGACAAACAACAATGTTCAAACCTTATTTCCCAAAAAGCTTCATATATGTGATGGGTGGGCGGCAATACCAAATCCAATTTCGCCCAAGCACCACCACAAAGAAAAACTTTGAACTCTTCCTTGCCTGCGCATTGCACAGCTTTTCTTTCTGCCTCTGTGTTTTTTCCTTCGCATGTGCCAGCTGCAGTGAAACAAATCATGGCACAAATTTTGTAGGGCCTACAAAATTTCAGAGATAGTCCCGCCCCCTTTGTTCAAAAAGCTAAATAGAAATAGTCTGAATGGGAATGAATATTCAATTAAAAATACTCCGTACGGTCTTTGAAAATAAAAATACTTGTCATCTCGTATAACAAATAACATTCAGACGGAGGCGCGTAACCGCTAAATTGACTCGTCCGGTAGGAATTTTCACTAAAAACCTGTTTAAATAACAATCTATTTCTAATTGCTGAAAATTAATTGTAAATAAAAATAGTCTACATTGTAGAATTCCGAATAGATATAATTACATGGAAATACCAATGGTGTTTAATTACACATGAAAAACAGAAATACTTGTGTCTGGTGAATTACAAATAAAAATAAACAAACAGAGATACTTGTGTCCAGCGAATTACAAATACAAATAAACAAGTATTTCTACGTGCAAATATTAAATTTAAAAACACTGTTAGATACTATACTAATAGATTACGTTATGCCCACAAACGACCCTAATGACGGGCCTCACCTCTGAGTAAATGCGCTTATGCAAGCCACCACGTAGCCGGTGGGATCCTCTGCTAATTTTGTACCCTGGACAGAACCCTGCACATATCTGTGTCTAAGAGAGCGGATATGATCCTATCCCCAGGTAGGAGTGAAAATCCCAAAGCCCCTCCGTTTTCAAGATGCACGGAGACGACCGTGGAGAACTTCCCGCAAAGTTGTTTCTCATCCGGAAAAAATACTTTCTTCTCACACGCATAACTTTCTCCTCATTAAGCCCACACGCCCCCAGCCCACTCGTTTAGTACTCCAAGTCGAGAATAACTCCTGGCATGACTCCACCCCCTCAAGTCAGATGAGTCATGTACATAACCGTTCATTAGGTATGAAAAACCCATTGCTCATTCCATCATCGTTAGTTTACCAACTCTTCTGAATTTGGGCAATAATTGAAACTTAACAATATCTAACATCCTCCAGCTGTTACT
>WJFA01002640.1:5000-15217 GCA_009870155.1 Pseudobourletiella spinata | reverse complement strand
GAGGTTCCGGTATACATATATATACATATATATGTATGTGTATATACACACACACCTACATACTCCACCTGCAAAATATTTATACTCTCAAATCATCCTCATCATTATGAACATCATGATCACGATCATCCCACATCCATATTACACTCATTATGGAAGTGGAGGTGGTGTTGGTGGCCGTCATTCTCGTAGTAGTCGTATAGCAGCACAGCACAGCCGCCACGGTGGATCCTACCTTTAAAAACCCCCTTTAAAAGATCCCACCATGATTTCACAGTAGTGAGTGAGAAATTCGGGCCGGCGCGCATCGGTAAGTACATAGCCAGAGCATCCAAGCTATTCCCACAGTCCTGGGGTAGTACATGGATATTTAAATAAATCATATTTTAAGTAGGAACCCCGCAACCTACAAATCTCTCCTGTTACACTGGCGAGATGAACCATGAGAGATCTTTCCTACTCTTCACTTCCAACTCGATCAAGTCTGGCGGCGGCGGTGCCGGTGGTGGCGGGAAACGTGATGTTCAAATATCCCAAAATTAAATGAGCCCATGAGTGAGAGGGCTGATAGACCGGAGCGACAGGGGCTTTTTGAGGGTGGCGGGAGGGTTTTAATTTTTTTTTACACATTTTTAACAAAAGCCGTCACCACATTCCCGTGTCTAGGATTTCGTGGTATGGTGGTACAGGCGAGGATGATGATGATGATGATGCTGATGAGAAAGATTTTGTTTGCAAGTCGCGTAGCTTGAGAACATGAGAGAGGATCCATCGGAGAGCCAGTGAGTGAGAGCCGCCCAGTCAAAATCTCTGACCAGATTTTTGGAGGGAGAGAGAGAGAGAGAGAGGACTCTCTGTTTCTCTCTGAAATTAAGCTGCCAACTTTGATTGACACTTTACACGGGAAGGATTTTCCCCAATGAAAATTATAGAGAATCTGTGAAAACACCACCAAACCTCTCTACCTCTCCAACCTACTCATACTCTCGTTCGTGAGTCCTTGGCCAATGCTCGCTCGTATGAGCATGAGCATGATGATGATGACTACTACTACTACTACTACTACGACTACTACCACCGCCGCCGCCGATAGATCAACACATCACACACAGACAGTCCTACTTTAGAGTCTGCCGGAGGACGTGACCATTATTACAACATTTGGCCCATGCCGTCTGATGATGATGATGATGATAGAGGGACCACCTCTGTCCGTCCGACTCTCTCACTGTCTCTATCCATAGAATTGTATGTGAGTAGTGTGAAGAAATTATTTTTTCCCGTCCATCCTTACACATACACATATTTTCCTATCCGAAAACTCGCGCGGAGGACCCCCGGAGTGTCGCATGAAAGAGCTAAAAAGGAATAAAATCCTTGCCAACTTGTTCCCCGACAGTGTGTGCATCCCCAAATCTTCCTAGCCCAAGTCCAAAGTCAACTTGACTCACACACGTCGTGTATCATGTCATTATTATTATTATTATTATTATTATTACTATTACGATCATCATTATTATTACTATTACTCCCCAACGGTCCGCATGGTATGAATAACTACACAGTCAACATTTATAGTCCCAACATGTCATAGCCACTTCTTCATCCCATTCCGCCCATGAAAAGTCCCTTCCACTTCTGCCTGCCACATCCTGTCCGCCTGCCTGTGCTGTGCTGTGGAATGCGGAGCCGGAATGCAACACGTGTCAGTTCAAGATTGTTTTATATATATATATACAAAAATACGAAATCGGGGATAAAGCCCGTCTTCCGGAGAGCAATAAGGACAACCCCAGGGGACCCGCTGTCACAGACATGGTCACATCCAAATCAAATATCCCGCTGGTCCCAACCCAAATGTCAATCATCATGAGACATGTTCGGTGTTGGACAAAAATACCATGTGTGTGTGTGTGTGTGTGCGTGCGTGTGTCTTTGTCCTCGGAAACGATTCAATTTACCAGGCGGCTGCTCTGCGAACACAGTGGGAAGCCCAGGGTTGGTGAAGATGGTTCTTGTCGAGGGGAAAAAAACACCGATAGTCACTCATCCCACGTATGAGAATGCCATTATTGTTCCACACACGGAGGCTCGAGGGTATCCAACTCCACAGCCTTCTGGAGTCCACCGTGAGTGCACATGCGGTTGGGGGTCATGGGCCGGAGATGAATGGTGGGGGGATCTTTTCTCCTCTCACTCACTCACTCACTCACTCATGCTCAGTCAGTCAGTCAGGGAGCAGTTGACAGATGAGTGTGAAACCGGTGCCCGGGACTGGGCTGAATATAGACGTCTATACATGAGGGACTATAGCACTCTGCTACTCTCACCAGACAGACTACTATACGACGAGCTAGCGACGGCGCACTTTTCATTTGCATCCCAGGTCCTTCCACCACTGAAATAAATGGCGACCCATTAAACACACCTATAGGCAATGCTGAGGTGATGAATGAGGGATCCGTGTGTGCGTGTATGTGTGTGTGTGTGTGTGCATTTGTATGGTTAGAACTTGACTCATGTATCGCGTATTATTATATTTGCTTGTGTTCTTCTCCGCCGTTTATTTCCCCTTTTTTTCCGAGCGGCTCAACAACAAGGATTTCATGCTGGGTCCCACATGCATAAAACAAACGCATCCGCACATCACAAACACACACACACACACACACACACACACACACACACACATGCACGATTTCCCACACACGCTTGGAAACACAAAGACGCACATGGACACATACACACATTTGCATACACACACATGCTCTCATATTCTTACGATTGAGACAGATTTGGTACACTGTTTCCATTTCATCGGTTCAGAAACACCTATGAAATTTCCCCCATACAGTTTAAAACACACACACACACACAGTCACGGACCCACCCATATGATATCCGAGGGTGAAACACATGGAGGCTACACACATACACACACACACACACAAACAATGAACACACACTATTCCGCGTTGGCCGGCGCACTCAGGCCACTCGGCCAATGTCCCTCGTCCTCTCGCTTTTGCTAAAAGGATAGGAACTCTCGGCGGCTAATGGAATGGATCTGATTGTTAATGACTCTACTCTCAAAAGTCTCCCTCCTATCTCATTCCACATTATACAACAGCTCACTACAGCAACAACAACAACAACAACAACTACACTGCTGCTGTTACATTATTTAAAATCCATTTGCATGTTTTATAGCTGAGCAGTAAATTATTTGTAAAGTAGCTGAGGCGAATAAGCTATAATGTGTAGGCATGAATTCCGCTCCGTCCAATCCAATATCCTTATTCTATATACATACATATACATGGTTCCCATGTATACACAAGTATTATCCGTACGGTCAAATGGGTCCGCTTGAACGGTCGGTGCTGCAAAAGCAGTAGCAGCTGCCGCCGCCGCCGCCACGGCTGCTCCTACCCCTCGCAAAGTCATCTTATAAATTGCAATATATACATATATATATATATGTTCAATATAAGAATATCCTATTATGATAGGGATTCGAAAAGGTGAAGAAGATGAAGGCGAAGAAGAATCAGAAGAAGAAGAAGATGATGATAGTGAAGAAAAGAATAAGAAGAAGAAGAGGAATCTAACGAGAAGAGGAGGGACAGCGAGAGAGAGAGAGAGAGAGAGAAGAGGGGGTGGGGGGAAACAAGATGAGGAAAACTTTTTGGTGAACTTTTTTTTAATGATGACGCACGGTTGTCTTTATCTTTATTTCTCCTTCAACGTCCAGGTAATAAATCTGCTCATGTTAACATTGTTCAGATGAGCTGATTTCCTCACACACACACACACACACACACACACACACACACACAGCAGAGGCAGGAGCAGCAGCAGTACTACTATGAACACCCTCGGTCGGCTCCTATGCACACGGTAAAACTTGGAGGCCGTCCTTGTGTAACTCCTCGTATGTATTTCCATTATGTAAAGGAGGGAGTGAGTGAGTGAGTGAGTAAATAACCGACTTCCAACAACGGCTCATCGGCACACGGACTCTGTATAGTTTCATAAACTTTCCCGTTCTTCCTGTCGCTCCGCTCGCAAGACACATTGGAAGTAGCCGGCCCGCAAAAAAATATTAGAGACGGAGGAGGATGAGGATGAGGAGGAGGAGGTGATGGCGGTGGTGGTGGTGGTGATGGTAGTGGTGGAGGTTGAGTTGATGATGGAATGACGAGAATGATGATGATGATGATGAGTGCGAATCAAACACTCGGTCAACTCACAATAAAGTTGAGACTTGTTTGGCTAACTCGATCAACTGCCCACACTAATGCGGACGGACCTTTGCAAAATCCTACATCATCAGTTATGCATTAGGAGATGATAAGACGAACGGTAATATTGGTGGTGGTGGTGGTTTTGGTCGGCTATAACCTCCTTTAACTACGCTATGTAAATCTATGTGCAAAGGATGGGGATGAGTCTCTCATCTGCACCCGGAATGTACTGTGTGTGTGTGTATTTTGTGCATCCATATATTTTCGTTCTGTTCAAAAAATCATGTCGTCCGATGGTACCAGGAGATGACCCTGCGAACGGAACACACACACATACACACGCACACACACTATATATATACTCAACCATCCTCAGCTGATCCCACCTGAAGAATTCCTCGCTTTTCTTCCCCTTGGTTCGTATCGAATTTCATTGGTTCGTTCGTTCGTTCGTTCCAAGTCTCTCATCCGCTTCATTAGACAAGCTCATCACTCCTTTCAGTCACGTCTCAACCGGCCCCGCCAACAGGCGGACGCACACATGCATGCGTATATACGCCACCACCACCACCACCACCACCACTCAGCCATTCAGTCACACATAAGTGACAACAATATCATTTGCGGTGAGTGGACTGAGAGGTGTCATCGTCATCATCATCATCACCACCACCACGAAAACCATCTCATGAGGAGAACCACATATATATGTATATGCCATGTGGATTTTAAAAACTCAAGAGGCGTAATCGGGCCTCCCAGATTAAGTTCCACCGGAACACTCTTCTTAATGGCTCAAATCATTCAGACAATAATGCTCCGCACAGTGGAGTGTACTGGCCTGGAATAATAGAGCATTACCATATGGCATTCCCCATGATATCCCCCCGAGGAAGATACTATTGATCACCTTCTATTACTATTACTACTACAGAAGATACCCGTCTCAGCACACATAGGAGGTAGGGAGTAGTATTTCATCCTCTGCCCACGAGTCACAGCTCCATGCCATGGGATAGAGTATTCTGCCACATATTCCTCATCACGACGGCTCAAGTTACTCTGACATGGCTAGCCTATCAGGGATCACATTACTCCGCGCTACAGTGACCAATGTACTGTGGACGGACTTGACAGTGCAAAACAGTATTGCTACGGTGGCTATGGAGGCGGAGCACTATACTTTTTCATGACCCTGCATGAAATCACGACGACCTGAATCATCATCATCATCATCATCTCCGGGGGGACGGACACATTTCCAATGATCCCACAGAGAAGCACAGGACAGTGTCATCCAGCTTTGACCATTCAGTTCCGGAATTGATGGGTCCTCCATGTCTACTTCTTTTTTTGTTTTTAATTTCACGCTCCGCCACACCCGGATTAGAATTAATAATAATAATAATAATAATAATAATAATAATAATAAGATTGAGACAGAGTTTCTCACAGGCAAAGTAGTAATATAATAATAATAATAATAATAAAAATACATATTTTTGAATAAATTATGTCCCCAACGGCTCGGGATCCCCGTTCATGATGACAGTGTGTTGCGGTGGTGAAGCATATATGTATATACATAGATATACATATGTACATAGCCATATGGCCGGTCAAGTCCAAGAGGCTTCAGGGCTCTGTCATAATATTATGAGGACGCTCAACCAATGGTCGTCGTCGTCGCCGCCGCTGCCGCCCGACTCTCACTCACAGTCAGACTATGACTAGGCAAGTCGGTGTATATAAATATGTAGCTGTACAGGGGGAAATGTGTCGTCGGCAAATATGAAAAGAGGCAGTGAAACCCGAGAGTTGAGGGGATAATTGGACAATTGGGAAACGTTCACGCCGAGCAGACCACTACTGCTTACTGGCCAACTGTTTAGCATCCAAGGTCGTCATTGTAATAATAATCATGATTTCGCTCCAATCATCACCGCTACCACCACCACCGCACTATAAAACTCAACTCCGCTAACAATGCCCACACATCCTTTTCGTATTTTCCCACCTTCACCACTTGCACGTCTCAGATGTCAACTAATAACGCTGCTGCTGCTGCTGCTGTTGCTGTTGCTGTTGCTGCTGCGGCTGTTGCCATATGACTGAGCATTGCCCCCACGGTGGTAAAAGTGAACCGGAAAAAAGAGACGTACACAATAATGGCGCTCTCTGTTCCCAGAGTGATCTCACTCTCTCTATCTCTCGCTCTTCTGATCCGAGCCAAGAGTTGAACGCATATAAATATTCATTAAAAAAAGATTTTATACGTTTGAAAAAATCATTTGGGGATGCCCACATATTATTGTGCTCCTCTCTCCGCATGGTTCCTCCTCATCATCATCTCCTCCTTATGAGCACTGGGGTGAGTCAGCAGCAGCAGCACCAGCAGCAGCAACAGCAGCGGTATGATAGGAAGATACTCAAGTGGGTCCTACCACTTTTGTACCACTTCCATACTACTACTACCAGTATATACTAAGACTACTACTACTACTACTACTATCACTACAACAACTAACCACCAAGTTCATTATGGAGGCCATTATGGAACGGAGTCGGGCTGTATATCTACTTTTATTATTTCCCTGCAAAACTCTTCTCTCCTGTCTCTCTCTCTCTCTCTATCTCAGCCAGCTCCGACTGAGACTCTGGATTTTTTCCGTAAAGTCCATTAATTTTGATGAATAGATGCCATTGGGGTCGTAGAGGGGGGTCTTTTTCAACTACTCACTCACTCACTCACTCACTCACTCGCACACACTCATCACTGCGCATATGCATAGGCTGGCCAGCCATGGCCACACCAGCCCGCAGTAGGAAGAGCTTCAATAATAAAAATAAGAATAATAATAATAATAATAATGGTCGTATAATATACTATGGATACGAAAAGTTGGCTACTACTACGAACAGTCTATAGCCTCCGTACTCAGTCAGAGCCTCCTCCAACTGACTCAGTCAGTCAGTCAGTCAGTCTGCCTCAACTTGACCCCTGACCCCCTGGAATTTTGTTTAGAAGCCTGAACAAATGCAAAAAGTATATAATAAAAATAATAATGAAATCTCATAAATTTCAACACTGGATTTCAATCCATACAGAAGAAGGGAAGCAGAGAGGAGGAAGAGTCCGTAGGGAGCTGAGTGAAAATCTATTTTATTAGAAACCAAAAAATAAAAAATAAAAAATCTCTCCATTCCCAACATATTGCCGGAATAGCCGTGTGAGAATACTAGGAGCGTACGGTCCAGACGATGCCTACTATTACTATTGCTACCACTACTACTACTACTAATACTACTTTTGCATGAGTTGGAGGACTTGGAACTATATACTGCCATCCCCTCACCTGTCAACTCCCCGTCCATGTCATCATATGATGATGATGATGATGAGGATGAGGATGAGGGAGCAGAGAACTCATTCGTTATGCTCCGAGATGGACGCACACTGCCGCGCCCTCATCATCACATTACATCATAATAAAGGCAGGGAATGATCATCATAATCCCAAAGCCTATAATAATCATCATATAATGGGCACAGGGATCAGAAAACCTAATCATCTGTGTGTGCTTGTGTGTGTGTGTGTGTGTGTGTGGAGATTGGAGATTGTACAGGGGAAAGTGTGTTGGAGCCCAAAAAGACTTTGATATTCAGGGAGTCATCACATCATCTGTCTCAACTAGATCATTCCTCTGGCTCCTTCGTTATTATCATGATTACATTATACATATATACACATACATATGTACATATTAATTTCAAATGTTCCTTATAGCCTCCTCTCGTTCCCCTCCTCTCATACATATCATTCCGTGTGAAAAGATTTTAAAAATTCTCAACGGCCCGGGACGACCTTGTGGCAGTTGAGATGAGAGGTGGGCAAAGCCGAGCGCAACGGCTGACAATTTTACACTCGCTCAACCCACTGTGTGGCAAGACTCTGTGGGCCTCCGTCTGTCTGAGCTGATCCGACAACTGTGAGACTTCCAGGTTTTCACCATCTTCAAAATCCACAAATTTCCCGCAAAAATTGGATCAAATCCACTCAGTTAATTCCATGGCAAGTGTAACGTGTAACTTGCTAAAAATGCCACACTATTGGGAGCTGCGGAGTGAAGGGAAGTTGGCTCTTCACTGTTGGAGGTGATATGCGGCCCAAACCGGTGAGCCAACGGTGCGGCGGCGGCAACGGCAGCAGCGTACTGTGAATTGTTCCTGTACGTGCGTGTGTATGTGCGTGTGTGTCTATATATGTCTCTAACCGGTCTTGTCACTGCTACCAAGTGTGTACAACTACTCGTATTACCGGGGAGCCGGTAGCTCTACGTGAGAGTCATGTCCACGGTGCACCCACTGCAGAGATACACGAGAGATTTCTGCGGCTCAGAGTTATCAATGTGTCAGCACCGGTTTTAGCAACGCGGCAGTAGCTCACAAGTTATTCATTCGTAGTGTGTGTGTGTGTGTGCCTGTGTGTGTGTGTGTGCCTGTGTGTGCCTGTGTGTGTGTGTGTGCCTGTGTGTGCCTGTGTGTGTGTGTGTGCCTGTGTGTGTATGTCGGCAAGTAATTTAAATGTTTTGTCAGCCTTTTGATTTCCCTGGGAGGACAGATGGTAGTGATGATTATGATGGGATTCTGAGGGGGTGAAGTTGGCGGCTAATTATGAAATTCTTCATGTTAGCTCTCTCTCTCTCTCCCTCTCTCATACTAACTTGACCAATCCGCCCTCAACATGAACTTGGACTTGAAGGATGGATGGACGAGTGTCCCCCTGAGTGCCTCTCCCAACTGGCTCATCACAGCACCCTCGTATGTGTGTGTGTGCCTGTGTGTGTGTGTGTGTGTGTGTGTGTGTGTGTGTGTATGTGTGTGTCTGCACGTATGTAAGGATGAGAATGTTAAGTACGTCTGGATGTGGGTCTTGAGGGTGTGTGCGACGATTGTTGACCAGTAGGAGGTGAGCACGGAGTCTTCTTCTTCATATTCCGGTGCATACATAGCACTTTTGGACGTGATGGCGGGGCAAAGGGGTACGAACGACTGTGGTTGGAATAAGTTGGAGCCCTACCGGGTAACTTTTTTTTGTTCACCAGCAGGAGCAGGAGCAGTAGCAGAAGGAGCAGCGCACCTTTCATTACTGCGCATGATCCTAGCCTACTAAATACTATCATCATCATCCTCACCATCATCATCATCATCCTCATCCGCTCTGATTCACTGTCAGAAATTCAGCATAGAGTATGATGATGATCAACATCATCCATAGACGAGCTCCCCGTTTAGTTCTCATCCCCCAAGGCTCAGGTCTCATTAATTAAAAATCCCCATTTAATGAATAACAATTACTTGGCCTGTACACCACCGGATTCCACCTAGATCATCAGCCCTGTCACTGGGACCACAACACCCCGGCCAGCCTCCATTTGATTATGAACTGTCAATCAAGCGGGTCAAACATGGCAGTGAGATGATGTTGATGATGATGATGATGATGACATGATCCACATCAAGTCTTCCACCTCTTCCCTGCCATCATAATGCACTCCTATCACCTTCGGCACTCTTCACTATTGGAGGGGGCCAAGGAGGAAGATCACAAGGGCCACGGGGAGACGAGACAGTTAATGAAAGAGGACTGTGAGAGAGTGGGCGGGGATATTGCTCTCACGGTAGTTGTAGTGATAAGTTGCGGACAGATTTGCATCCCGCGCCGCCTCACCTTCCGCCACCGCCAAAAAGTTCCGCTGTGGAGCCTGTCGCCCTTGAGAATTATGGCCCGGGCCCGAGTGAGGGCGCACGGAGTTTCGGGGACACGTCCGTGTGTGTCACTTGGGGAAATGTATATACATATATATATATACACATATATATATGCATATATATGTATAGCGACATGGTGAGCCCCGATGTGTGGGATTTATGAGGCATTTACGGCGTCGTCTCAATCCAAACTTGTC
>WJFA01002639.1:0-15225 GCA_009870155.1 Pseudobourletiella spinata | reverse complement strand
TTGTTGAATTACTTACTCTATCGAAGCAGTTAAGAACGGAAAATGAAAAGGGAATTTTCATGATTATTTGAATAAAAGCAATCATCCTCTATCAGCTGATTCAATCACGTCATACTGTGCAAGAGAAAAAAGTCAGCTCTGCTGCACTTGAGTCATTTATGGCAAAATGCTCTTCTGGTTCGTATGCTTCCGTGGGCCCCATCCTTTGATTGGGTCTTCTCCTTTGTGACGGCCATGAGGAAATAAGGACATGTCTACAAAGGACATCATTGAAGGGGCGAAGCGAATATATTTGTTGTAGTTATTCCCTCTGAATTTGATGGAATATGGACACGAAACCAATAATACGAATACTAATGCGCAATTTTTTCTCCTCGAATACGAATAAGCTAAAACGACAAATTAATACGAATACCCATCACTGCACTGGTTGTGGTTGCAACAAGTAGACTTTATTCGACCAATAGCAGAACTACTCACAGACTATACAATATTCAGATTTACAATCCAAGGTGGTAAACCGTAACAAAAATAATTGCAATTTCACCATGATAGATTTCCAAATTTTGACGGTTGAAAATATAGTTGTATGAAGGAAGGGTCAAACTTTAGCAAAAAAAACAAAAAACCGAAACTCCTACACTCTATCTCCGTCTTCGCTGCTGAAGAGGTGGGAGATTTGCGATGGCCTTGGCGATGTCCTCCGGAGTTGGTGGTGGAGTTGGGATGATTCCATTCTCTCCGACGGCATTGTATCCCTTATCATCGGCAGTGTAAGTATAGCTATTGTACGGAAACGCAAAAAATTAATCACTCGGAATGATTAAAAGCTAATGCCATAAAGCAGAGTCACAATATTTAATCAAAAAAATTGATTTTCTTTACGCAATGGGTGTGCCATCAGCGGTGGTGTATTTCACTGAGCCAGAGACGGCATAGATCCGCTTCTCGGGATCCTGCTCCTCCGGGTTCACCAAAGTGCTCTTCTGCTCCACAATGGTTCCGTCCGAATTCTCAACGGTGTAGCTGTAGGTGCCGTCGGGGTTGAAGACTCTCTCGGTCCGAATGTTCGTGATGTCCTGTTGTGGGCGGGCGACGGCGAAGCCGATGAGGGCAAGAAACACAAACTGCTCAAAAAATGGAAGGGAAAACCAACTCAGTATTGTTGAAAATCCTTAGAAATCTCCTCCCACTCGGTTTTCCCGTCGGGACCGCAATTCGGTCAGTATTGGACAAACCAGCACATCATCAAAAATCTCAATTTTACCCTCCAAAAGCACAAAACCACTGCTTACGTATTTCATTTTGGATTTATAAGGGATCCCCTGCGCAGGCGGAAGTGAGCAACTGTTGTAGTAATCTTGTGGTGAGCAGACTGACGATGAGACATTGCCGCCATCCTTTTATATGCTGAATACAGGTGGATTTTTCCCTCATTTTTGGACCTTGTCCAGCCCGATTTGCTGCTGCTGCCGAACGAGTATCTTAAATGTTCCTATTGTCCAGCACATTTTATCGAAATAATTTTTATGAGCTCCCCAGCTTAATTCTGTACAGTTATCTCACCAAGTCCAAGTGTACATACGATAGACCAAACCTTGATGATCTACAGCCTGATGATATTCAATTCATGAACTAACCCTTGGCGGTTTGGAGTTAATGTTTTTACTTAATGGGACCAGTTCGTTCGGTCAAGGTGGATGGAAAAGCGCGTGAAGTCTCTTCTTCTAACCTCCTTGTCATTCGTCCACACATGTCTTCTCTGTGTTTCACGAGATTATGTGCGATTATTTTTGGCATAATTTGCATTTCGTATTTCCCACCGCATGCTGTCAAAACAGTATGCCATAGAGCAGCCAGCCCTTTGATGTTGTTATTGATGAGGAAGCTTGGTATTAACTTTGGTGTTTTTTGTATCATCATCATACACTTGATTTCGCGACGGTATGGGGTGTATGGGTGTAAAAAGTTGGAAAAATTATATAGCTTTTGTACACACAGAGATGATGAAGAGTCTTCAAGTTTATTTCACAGAGTATGAAATGATCAACTTGTCCTCACCACAGGCAGGATGGGACGAGCAGGAACAGCGAGAATCAAAAATGATCTGAACAAATTATTCTACAACTTTTCTTGTGTAATTCTGGTTCTTCTTCTGTCATACAAATGTTCACATTTCAACCTGCTTTTTTCACGGTATTCATCTCACGTTTTATCACAGAGACATTCTGTATAGGTTTGGATGTCCAGATTTGAGCAAAAAGGCATGGTCCTCACGCCAGATGGAACAAAGAATTCAGGTCTAACATTAGCATATCACTATTATTACCATGTCAGCCAATTTAGTCAGCATGACCCCTGCAGTCAACTTTGAGTTTCTGTGTGGATTGGTAATAGCCCCGTCCGCGACAAAAACTAATCAGTTGTGACGTAATGAAAATGGGCTCTACGACAGAAACCGTGCGAAGGTGGGCAGGAGATTTGTCTATATTGTCCCTGTCGCCCTTTGCAGTTTTTTTTAAGATCATGGGTGAACCTCGTGACGAGACAATTGTAGATTACAAGTCTGTACGCACATTTTGCACACCTGTACACGGTTATACAACTTGGACCAACCGCATTGCACCTTAAGGAATATTTTCCGGTGCGGTGGCGGCAGCAGTAGAAAAGTTTACGTTGCTGAAAATGAGCATTATGAATAAATTGATTAAAAACTCGGTGGAATTATGGGGCATTACAAATTACAATGGAAGATGATATTCCTAAAAATAAATATAATTAATCTACATAGTAAATAAATGCAAACAAAGTTTGGCTTACAAAGGAGCAACATACCAAATTTCTGAACTTTTCAGTGGCATATTATGTTGCAGGGACCAGTTTTTTAAAAAAAAAACAAGAAAAAAACAGGATAAAATGTTGTTCTACAATAAAGCACAAGCGATTTTCAAAAATTTGCATGAGTTTGCGCGCATTAATGCGCGCAATTAGCAACTCACCGAAACACAGCACAAACTGAAAGTAGTTGAGCTAAATATTCAATTGTCTTTATCGGCTCACAATAGAGTATCGAGCAATTGCAATTTCAAGCCGATTCTATTGCCTTGCATTTACTGGCCTGTTGCGTGTGGGCACATGCGGGCTCGCTAAACCAGTCGAAGAACGCGCTCGCGCCAATGCCAAGCGCGTAAGGGCCTATGGGTCACGGCCTCAAGGCATGACGGCATTTATATGTATTTCCCCCCAAGCGCCGCAGTCCGGCCGTCCAGCGTCCGGCTCACGTGTTTTACATACTTTTCAACATAGTCGCCATGATTACGGCCCAAATTGTCCTGTTTTAGATGAACCGGAAACAATTATTTTACGAGTTAATCTTACAAGCTTCGAAGTTGCAATAATGGCTGAAACTTCCACGTCACATTAGTGCTATTAACCGTACCGTAATATTTAAAGGTTGAGCTCATTGAGGTGTGGGAGTTGGCAAATCAATCTATAAAGTACAGCGAAATCTCTTTACTGCTGTCTTCAGGGACAGAGATGCTTTGATCGTCGTCAGAAATTTCCTCTAGCAGCTTTGAAAATTTCACAAAAATATGAAGGAATACAAAAAGTT
This sequence comes from Pseudobourletiella spinata, assembly GCA_009870155.1. Lineage (NCBI taxonomy): Eukaryota > Metazoa > Arthropoda > Collembola > Symphypleona > Bourletiellidae > Pseudobourletiella > Pseudobourletiella spinata. The sequence continues at coordinate 11,612 of WJFA01002639.1, read as the reverse complement.
GAACGTTATAACAAGATTATCGTAAAACACAATGCCGTTGTAAGGAGATTTTAAGCCACGACTTCCTTTACGTTGTAATAAGTTTGCTAAGAAATTCGTGGATTCGTCTAAGAAGACATGTATAAGTTTGGCTGCTAGTTAGTGTTTGATTTGACATAGAACACCTGTGGTGCTGTCTGCTGTGACAAGTGACAAGCACTATCGATTCCTGCAACTCTTGAAACTCTTCAGAATTCAGCTCCTCCCTGTTCAGGCCCTCCACAGTTTCATCGTCCCCGTTAGTTGAGCTGCTGCGGACAAACCGATAAAATTCATGATGGAAAAAGATTCCGGGCCTTCGACTAACTGCGCGTGAATTGATTTTTAAAAGAAGTACAAGTAGTTACAAAAAACACCAGTTTCCACCTGTTCATTCTCTCGCTCATCACCACTACTGCACTGCTTGTTTACAGGTACATACTTGGAAATTTTAAATATATTTAAATTTACCAGAACACAGCGGTAGTTCAGCCACCAATCAAATTTATCCTGTAGGACAAAGGAAAATCATTTAAAAAGTTGCGTATTTATCACAGAGGCAAAGTATATATAGCATTATTAGGTATTTTTAAGAATGTTGTCATCAAATAGAATTGTTTGGTGTGATATCCGGTAGTTTTCCTCCGTTCACCCTTCTCGTGAATTTCGGCCATTTGCTTCTATGCCAAATTTCAGCTCAAACCAGCTTCAAACAACCTCACAAAAGAGGGGACATTTCATGGCAAAATGGACCTAAAAATCCGCACCCGCACCCCGCCGCAGGGGTTGTGGGACTTGCCATTAGGGTTCCTATGGACAAGTTCAGGTACCCTACCTAACCATATTGAACTACAGCCAAATCCCCGAAAAGGTCTATTTAGCTGGTCGTTCTTAAAAATAAAGAGCCTACGTTTGACCCCAGCAGAGGGTCACAAAGTTTTGGGGCCAATCAATGCGAAGGGGGGAGGGGGCTGAAGTAAAAATCCCGCAAGGGTTTCCCCGTTTTGAATTTCGAGTAATTTTTGAAATACGCTCAAAAACTAATGTTGCCGCAAATCAAGGTTTTTTCCGATATCGCTGTATTCACTGACCCCCTCCCCTCCCCCATTGATTTCAAACGACAATAATTTTCGACCCCTCCCGCCCCCAACATGCTATTGATAATTATTAATTATGAGTGGTCCCAAGGTAGTCGGATGATAATACCCGATTACAAATATTTCTCTCTCGCTCTTTTGACTTCGCTTTATAATTTAACGCATTATTTACCTATGTGATTTGAGCAGAAAGTTTAGATTTGAATTTCAAATCAAAAACTTAAGATTTGATTGATTTGATTTGCTTTTGATGTGGTTTTCAAATCAAAATTTTTGTCATGATTTGATTTGGATTTGAGCCAAATCTAAATCATTTGGGTTGATCTGCGGCAACACTGTCAAAAACTTCTCTAACATGAATTGTCGACGGACTTAACAAAAGTGTTCTAAAGTGGAGCTATGAATGCCAGTAGGAACTTTTTTTACAGATAGCCTCAAGAGGATCAGATATGATAAGAAAATCACAGCCTATTTACTTTCGAGCTTAAATTACTTTCGGACGGTGCCAACACAATACACAATACAGAATCGTTGCCGTGTCACGCGTACGCGTACTGATACTGCTACTTTTGCTTGTTCTCGGCCAAACTTAACCAATTGAATTATAATTTTCTCCCGGCTCGCTTCTTAGTATTCCAGCCGCTGCTGGAGGGATGCTACTAAATAGTAGGTGAGACGTTGACATTTCCCAACTAATTTACATGGATTGATTTTTGTTGGATAGAATCAGTCAATATAGTAGTCTACTGCTGTTTACATGTGCATGTGACAGACTATTAATATCTAAGAAGAGGGTCATTTTGGTGGGAGTACTGTGCCAGGTATACCTACTTTCCGCCTTCATGTTCATCGTGATCTGTATCCAATGTGGAGACATCAAGCGAGATCTTCCAGGAATTTCAAAATACCCTCTGTATAACGACAACTTCCGCCAGTTGGTCTATAATTCCTCGTAAGTCATAGTAGTCTCTAAAATCACGGGTTATTCCTTGTAGCACTAGTGTGGTACTAAAGGTGATACCGCGGATTCGATGCCGTCTCCCACCCCTTACCCATGTGTAGCCCCTGTAAGCCAAGGGATTTTCCCATTTTGAATTTTCCGCACGCAAAAGGATACCAATAAGGTGCCCCCCCCCGGCGCAGCGGAGTAGACTCCACTTACTTTACGCGGGAGCCCTTCCCGCTGACCTCCTTCATCTCCAGAGCCTGTGCGAGGACTGACACGATTTGGCTAGTTCATCTTTTTTAATGTCTGCTCCAACAGGGCAGGACTACGAACGGAAGTAAATTCTATCAATCTCAACTACACACGCATCAAAATCACAAACGGAGCTTCAGCATGTGACAAGCCTCTGGATCTACTCCTCATCGTCCGGTCCAAAGTCAGTAATTTCAGACAGAGACGGAACGTCCGCAGAACTTGGGCGAATCCAACCCATTTGAGAAGGCATGGCGTGAGCGTGAAATCCGCCTTTGTGGTCGGCGATCCCTTGAACGAATACGAAAGGGCCCGGATTTTCGAGGAAGCACAATTCCACCAAGATCTTGTCATAGGGGACTTTACCGATACGTACGTCAATCTGACGTATAAAACAATGACTGGAATACGGTGGGCCAAGGAATGGTGTGACAATTTTCGGGTCGCCGTTCTCGTGGACGATGATATGTACCTTTCTATCGCAAACCTACTCCGGTTTCTACGTGATCCTGAAAAGTATCCAGCGAACGACGTGGCTGTGAGTATGACGACAACTTTTGGGATTCTTCCGGATCAACATTTCTACGCTGGTCAACTTTTTGGACTGGAGAAGACCTATCCACAAACGTGTGACTCAGGTGCTCACACGGCTACTAACTAAGGCTAATGGAAAACCTTATTGTATTTGTCTATAATCACAGGACTTGTGTTATTAATCTTGTTTTAGTATTTTCCTTCATCACGGGTGGAAGTAAACATTGCATACCGTGGGAGGACTACCCCTTCAGGATCTTTCCACCTTACGTGTCCGGTGGAGCTAACATAATTTCTCGGAGGACCCTTGTGGACTTTTATTATGGCTCAGCCTTCGTACAGCATTTGAACATCGAGGATGTCTACTTGGGGCTCATTGCTTTCAAACTTGGAATCACACCTTTTGATGCCTCAACATATGTGTATTGCTGCGGGAGTATCGATAAGAATTGCCCCGTTGATCCCAAGAGAAAAGACTTTCTCGAGAATGCCATTGCTGTGCACAGAGTGTTGTTTCAAAAGCAGCAAATGCACAGTTCCAGTTCGAACTGCGAATCTCTCTGCTAAAGAAGGATCTCGAGCAAGGCGACTTTGTCATATGACTGATATGATATTGTTGGTGCTGGCGCCAATTTTGAATTGAAATATCGTCTGGAGACATCAAAAGTTTTTATTTTTTTTCTTACAAGTTTTAATGTTGCTAGAATAGAATCACTGTTTATGAACATGTTATTTTCACTTGATTTCCTGTTTGTTGGATTTTTCACATTTTACACTTGGATGTGTCATCAGTTTTCACCTACGATTCTTGAACCAGAGTCGATATTTGTGTGGATAAACTGGGAGATTAGTACTAGTAACAGTATAGAACTAATCTCCGTTTTATCTCTATGTACCTACGTTAAACCGCTCCGACATCATTCGGTGACATCCGCTGGGCATTCAACACGAACACTTTGAAGTCGGCAGGAAGTTCTTCGTCTCCGTATAGACGTTCACAAAAGTACACCTGGAGGACAATAAATAAATGTGTTGCTCGAGGATAACTTATTTTACATTGCCATATTTACAAAATGCATTTAATATTAATACCCTGCGCAGTCTACAATTAGCGTGGATTTGAACTCGGGTTGCTTCAACGTATCCAGTGCCGTAGGCTCTTCGGGTGAAGTCACAGAGATTTACTTGGACCTGGATATGATTCTGCCATATTAATTATTTTGAATAAAAACAAATTTTTAAATTTTTATCGTTTGACCAATTGAGAACCTGATTCTCAGCCATCATCAAGGCGCAACGGCATTGTGCAATTGAAGGGGCGCACACGCGTGCAGGATTGGAAATTGCTGGATCGGAACCGTCTCCGGATATTCTTGTCATCGAGCACCTGTTAAAGTCATATGAAATTATGGCGAGCCTCCGATTCGGTCAAAATGGGGAAAATGGAAACCGAACTTGCGCACCTCAACCTCGAAAGTAAAATATCGCTTCAAGTTCTTCACGACGAGGACGAGGAAAGGTAGACGAATCCCTAAACTGTCGTACGGACACGTCGGACAACTTATGAAGGTTGTGCTCACGTTATTCCCAATGATTTCCAAGGTGAGGGAGCGAATGTCAGGGTCTGTAATTCTCTTGATATGACCGTTGAGGACCTGCAGTGGAAGAACGAATATGAACGGTTATTTTTAACGTAAAATGGTTATTTCATCTCGGGAAAAAAACTTGTGCCTTTATACCTGAGTGCACCAAATGCTTAAGGGTTTGTAGCCAATGGAGTAGAAGACGGACAAGAACCCACTCTGGTACGCATTTCGGAACATTTTAACGAAACGGATTGTCGCGTACTTCCCGCAGTAAAATGTATCCTTGCTGTTTAACGGCTGTGGAAAATGGAGGTGTCAAATGAGAAATTCGGTAGTTCCTTAACTACGAATACAAACCTGGAGCTTCTTTAATGTATCTAAACTATCCAACTAACCTACGCACGAGACGGGGCTGGCTGGTAGAATATGAACTGGTAAATGCTTGCAGTAGTCACGGTACGACAGTACGATCACGAATCACGAACGACAGGACACGACACGACGATCACCAAACTGAAAATGACGTCTTAATTTTCTCTAGGATTTAAAATTGAGATTTAAATAAAGTATTTATTTTCCTCTCAGTATTCTGCGCTCTCTAAAAATATTCTCATCTCGTGCGCCAAGTAAAAACTAACAGAAAACGTTCTAAATTATTCACTACAGTTTTCACCGTACAAATGCGTATAGCCATGACAGCTACGACGAGTTATTAAAACAAATTCTCAAGTTCCTTACAAGATAAATATACATAAATCCAGTACAAAAGTAAATTAGAGATTTTTTATTGTTAAATATTAAAGATTGTTATATCAAAAAATGTTACAATTTACTAAAAGTATAATAATAGGCACAACAGGAAACTGTGAAACATGTACAATGAACAACAACTGCACAGACCCTTACTACTAACAACTTCAAGTCTCTCATCCCTTAGGTACGGCCTACATTTAAACAAATTGTAAACGAATACGATCACAGACATGATCTTTATTACACGGAGGCGGCTGCCTCTTCTTCCCTATCAAAACTCCATTCCCTTCGTTCCCAGAGCCTTCCCGGACGCAAAGATCGTTAGTTTTGATGTAGCACCGACCTCCGTCCCCCGCCTCCAGGTCAAAAGTCACATTGCACTGACACGTCAAAGTCTTGTTATCACACTCCAGATATAGAAACCCATTGCATCTCGGCATATCAATAGTCTGTTGAAATAACTGACTTCTCAAGAAACTACTCAATTTTCCACTGATATCCGACTGAAAAAATTCGGGTTCGAATATGGCGCGCTGATAATTTGCATTGTCATACGACGGATCACAACTGGCATTCAGTGGCAATACCATAGACTTCAGCACGGTATCCGAGGCATTATCAAAGGGTAGAGACGGGTACTTCCGCAGGAGTACTAGGGAGTTATTTAAACCGGGAACGGAGGGCTCAGGTGGGAAGTCAAGGAATTTCTCGTTCCCGGTTTGAACTTGTATTGGAAAATCCAAAATCACGTCGTCACCATCAAATTTGTAACCCCCTGTATTTTTTCGAGTCCGCTGCTGCTGCTGGTTCGAAGTAGCCACTCTCCCAGCGGAATTTTTTGATCCCCTGTTCCTCCAGCGTCTTGAACATTGAGAAGGCAAACTTGGTCGTTCTAACTGGCACGGCGGAAGTCCGTTTGGTCGGCCAAGAATATGCCAACTGGTGACACCTGTACCCATCCAGTCCTCGATCACACTTGCACACTTTTGGTCTCCCATCCCCGCTGCAAGATGACTTCGAAGGACATTGACGATTCCAAAATGACTTCGTCACCGGATGAAACTCACACTTTTCCCCACTATCCAGCTCACATCTATTTTTCTGTGCGTTCCAATGGGATCCCTCCAAACATCTGCACCGATGCTCCACCGGGACGCACACAAGCCCCTGGAAGCCATCACAGAGCTGAATATTCGAAGTTACCACTTCCTTGGCCCAGCCAAGTGCGCGCTCATATTCCGCAAATAAAATCTCCGGCTGAGGCCACTCGAATATCTTGAAAATGAATTTCAAAAGTCCCGCGAAATACTGATGATTTTTGGCGTAGCAGTCGTTCTCAAACCGAAGAACCATTCTCATTTCTACAACGAGGAATAGTCGGTTGAACTCGTGGAAGACATTTAAATGATGATCATCGTTTGGGAAACTCCAAATACTGTCCAATAGTTTGCTCAGCGCTGCTCGCGTCTCATTGCAGTGCGCACCAGCCTGGGTTTGGTCGCGACATTCACATCGGAAAATACCGGTGGTGCTGGACCTACGACAAGTGGCGGCTCCGATGCAGAGCCATTTTCTCGGCTCAACTTGAAGCATCTCCATAGTCTGACCTACGGTTGGTCCGGAACTGTAAACCGGTAGTTTGAGCAAGTCTTTCTGACATGGCAAGAGATTTTGAATGCGGCACTGGCGGTTTTCCGAGGTCATAAAGCGCCAGCAAGCGCACCGCCTCGTTGACTCTGTGCAGTTCAGATGGGCACGGGGACTACAGAAATAAATGTCCTCGTCGGATAGAGTGCGAAGTACTGCCTGCCGGTCCGCAGTGCTTCTCTGCTCAGTCAGGGATGGATTCAAAAGTTCCCGCTGAGCCTCTGGGCTGCAAGTATGACCGATTTTCAGCATTTCCAGGTTGGCTGCAATGACCGCATTCCGCTCGAGATTCATCTCCAGGCGGATCTCATCCAAGCCCAGGGCATTTCGCCCACATGTCTTGCCCTGATCGCACCAGCATTTGCTGCGGTAGAAAAATTGCTTCCGAGTACAGGAGGAATTGACCGTACAAGGCGGGGATTTTTGAACTGTGAAGCTCGTCAAGTTTTCAAAGGGATCGTAGTAAATTGTCCCGTCTTGGTAATCCGCTCCACAGTTCTGCCCGACCGTAAGTACACACTGTTTGCCTTTGGAAGTGGGCATCGTTTCACCCTGTTTGCATTGGCATGTGGCTGAGATACTTTTGCACTCGAGATTCTGCCGAAAATCGCAAATGAGCTCGTCGCTCTCAAGAATGGCACGTTGCCAGCTGATGATGGAACTGATTTGCATCTGTAAATTCACATCAGGAAGAAGATGGTCAGCGTCGGGGATGTTGTCCACCAACAGCTGCTTCTGCAGATCGCAGGGTTCTCCATGGCTCAGCGCGGCGAGACGGCGGATTCGGACACCCTGGACGAAGAGCTCTTGACCCCTGTATGTCCGCGTGATCTGCTTGTAAATCTGCTCAGCTCTATGCATCCGATTGTCTGGAATGCATGGCGGTCATTGAACATGATGAGAGTCGTTCGTTGTAAGGATTTGAATATTTTATTGCGTCTCACCGCCGGGACGAAGAAAGGAATACACTGCTTCGGTTACCATTAGTTTTAAATCCTCTTTCGATAGCCGCGTGTTCAATAGGGAGTTGTCAGGTTTGATCAGGGAGACGAGCTGGAGCATGATGGCGAAGAAATCAGTGATGGCTGTGTGTATTCTCATTTTTATTGTTACAATTGCATCAGTATTATTGATGATTATCGCCGCCGAAGGGCCCATTAAAAAATTACGTGCTCATTTGCGTACACTCCCACAGACTTGGCATTTTCCTCATGCAATGCCGGCTTGTCTATTATTTTTTCTGTTTCCTCAGGGTCATGAATATTTCTTAACTTCCATGTTGCATTCCACAGTAGTGATGTGCAGTGGAATTTATATACTATAAGTATGAGGCTGTATACAATACAATACAATAAATATGTCAACAAATATGGGGCTTTGGATTTTACACTTTCTGAATTTATATACAATAAGTATGAGGCTGTATACAATATACAATACAATACAATAAATATGTCAACAAATATGGGGCTTTGGATTTTACACTTTCGCTAAAATAGCTAATTGACGGTTAGACTTTTCAGCGCGAAATTTTAAAACTTATTTGAGTCGCTCCAGGAAGGAGGAACTTGAGTAACTTAACTTTAATGATTTAAGCGAAGTTTTCTTGGTCTGAAAAGTGATCTTGAAATTCTTATTTGTCTGAAAATGTTCTAGATAGGATCGAATCTATGGCAAACATTTATTTGCTAAGGCTAATTAATTCTAGGTCGGCCAGTCACTCCCTTATCCTTGCGTAATGTAATCATGCTGGAATATCGTGATTGGTTTTTCCAGCTCCATCCTCGGTATCAAATTATGCTAACGACAAGTGCAATGAAAGATAAAAACTGGTCCTACCTGTACGCGAATAATTGTATTTTGTTCATTTTTTGTAGGTGTGGGACTTGGTTTTGGAAAGCAAAGCAACTGTCAAGAAGCTCTTATTGCGTCAACATGGACATGCCGGGCGGACGTGTTGCGGTGTCAGCGTATGTAAAATTAAAGTTCAAACCTGACTCATAAATAAACTTTTTGTAAGACTCCAATGCGTTTTAGAGACATTAGGAAATTAGCACTCCCGTGTGCAATTATTGACTGGGACATCAAGTGTTCGAAAGGGTCTGGCAAATATCACGGGCAGTTGCAATAATGAAATCCAATAATATTTAAATAATGTAACAATCGTCTATTCGGAAATTGGTGAATGATTATTATGCTTTTGCGTGAATGGGCTTCAGTAAATTTTGGCTTGACACGAATGTGCTCGTCAGTGTCTAAAAATGAAGTTGGGCGCCGCAATGATACTAAGTATTTATGTGTTTAATTTTATTGAAGGGAATTCGGCGATCGCAGTTCGATACAATCGTACCGTCATTGAAGAGAGAGACATGTTCCGGGAGGAAGCGGAAGAGTGGCAACATCAAACACATGCATTCATCCGCACTTGTGGGAAGAGCGGCAGTTTCGGGGTCGAGCCGCGCAAGTGCCCCGCCGGGGTCATTCTCAAGGAACCCTTCAAACCGGGCTGTGTATGCGTAAGGGGAGTGTAAGTACGTCATGTTTATATTATTAAATTGATGAGAAGTTATTATTAATAAATAAGTAAATTATTAATATTAATAATTTATTTTTTAATACTAATAATTTATTTTTTTATTATTCTTTATTATTTATTAATTTATTAATAGTAATAATTAATAAATTAATTAGATTAATAAATAATAAATAAATTATTAGTTTATTTATTTATTATCAATAAGAATAAATTTGTATTATTATTAAATTTATTTAACAATTACCAATGGTACAGGTGGATCGTTCATTTCGAGCTCTGCTCCGCGGCCGCAATCATCATCGTGGGAGGTGCGCACGGCTCAAGTGACTGCTACTACATCGACTCGCCGGTATGAAATTGTCCCAAAATCCCATGCCGCCAATTTTCAACCAGTTACTCATGCCTTTAAATTTACCATTCCGCCACCACAGGTCCGCTCATTCAACTTTATTGGTGACGTCGAGGATCCCTTCAAGCTCAAGGCCTTCGTCACCCCCATATCAATGACAGTATTTCACGAGGTCCCTCTGGACGGTTCCTGGACTCCACTGCTAGACTTCCGGGACCCTGTATTCCTCATAATTCGGCGCGGAAGGGATCCTCCTATCCAACTACCAGCCTTTGAAGATGAAGAGGACTCCTTTTGCTTCCGAGCCCGGGAGGAGGCGAACAGGGATTCCGGATTGAATGACTCCGTAGTAATTTGGACGACGGCACTCCTTCCCAGTCGCTACCGCAGGGTGATGACCAACTGCGCCGACCCCGATAACTTTGGCTACGATGCATATGCCACGTACAAGGAATACTATCACTGTAACCCTTTAATTTTATAACTCGTCCTACGAGTAACCTTTTAGCATTTCATCATCTCATGTCATGTCATAGTCTCAAAAATTTTTGTCAATGGTTTTTAGACGGTTTCCGTGGACACCCCGACATTGGCCTCGGCTGTTTTGAGCCTTGTTCAGTATGGCCGAATGGCCGTCCTCTACTCTGGGATTCCAAGGAGGAACGGAGGATGAGCAGGAATCTCACCACCACCATGACCTTCAGTGACTGGCAACAAGTTTTCCGTCAGGAGTCCGAGGAGCGGCGTCGCAGCAACAAGTTCGGCACACGAGGGTGAAATACATATTAAATGTTACTGTAATTCAACAATGACACGTGGTCAAAGGATTCACACAAAGGAAAAAATGCTGAATTTTCAGAAGGAAAAAACGGCGCGTTGCCAACTGTGAAATGGTGTGGGAAGGGCGTGCCTACTGCATGAAATCCTATTGGGAGCCATTGGAGAAGTTCGAGATGACTGAAAAGGAGAAAAATCTCTGCTATCCTCCCGTGGGCCAAGTCACAAGAGGAGCTTACAAGTACAAGCGCTACGGCTAATGCCGAATAGTTCCAATAATGACTGATAATTACTGAATCTCTGACCCGTGACGCCCATTCAACTCGTCAACAGAGGATAGGAACGGCGATAAGAAGACACACAACTCTCAGTCAGTCGGATACTGTTCGAAATTGATTGTTTGCCACGTCACAATCATCCCCAGCACCACCGGAAGGAAAACTATGTACCTCAATGCTACACGGCCTCTGCCCGTTCCGCCACCATAGAAAATCCCCCACGACCATTATTATTACAAAACATAAACTATATATATACCCCTGAGCAAATTGTGTATCACTCAAGTTTCTCATTGTCTGTATGTATGAGCAAAGGATAAACTTTTAGTCGGCTTGTTCCTACTTGGAATAATACGAACGCGATCTTGCCTTTTTTCTTTACCTGGAAAAGGAGAATTTCCTCCACCGCGTCGTCACCTTGGACAAGGAAGAAATGGCCGGCGTGAATGTGAGATTTGTTAAGCCCTGTAACTCTTCTCACTGCACTGTCTAACTCTCAGGCTCTGACTCAGGCGGAACACCTGAGGATTTGGAGGTAGTTTGATTATATGGTAGGAAACATGTGTGTAATTTGTCATAGTCAGACCATAACGTAGGACTTTTGTGATGTACATTAAATATCCCCCATATGAATAATGCACACACATGCATATAAATGTGCGGAAATTATTAGTTCCGCACTTGTTAGCACATACTAACACTCACTCGGGCGGCTTGCGAAATGGCTCGAGTCTCAAATCAAATTTAATTTCCCCAAAATTTTATTGCGACATAAAAAGGATGCGCCGTGTCTCATGTACTAACTTCTTGTCATATCCCGCTCGCTCAGAAGTTTTGAA
>WJFA01002638.1:0-15227 GCA_009870155.1 Pseudobourletiella spinata | reverse complement strand
GTCTGGGGAAGCTCAGCCCGCGGGCCCCCGCGGGCAGGCCCGTTGACGTTGCTTGAGAGAGCGGGCGGGTTTGGGCCCCCGTCAAAACGTTTTACATGCATCGGGCGGTCTACGGGGCCCAAGAATATTTTTTCGCAAGCGCGGGCTGGGCGTGCTTTTGGATTTGCTTGCGGGGCACACCCCTGTCCAAACCATGTGTTGCCAGATGAATTTAATTAAATGCATCCGTCCATGTCATAGTAGTTTATGCTATTATGTTCCACTTGCCCTTCGGATCTCATAGTCTCGGTGATGAAAGTATTAGTTAGATTAAGTCTAAGAAAATTGCAAAGATGTGGAAAATATTTAGCATACTACGAAGTCCTTAGGAAAAGAATGGGCTCTAGTTTTCATTTGATGTACATATGGCTTGGCTTGGCATTGGATAGCTCAATTCGTAAGCATTTGACTCTCTCATTCTCACTCTCATCTTAAATCTCAACTCTAAAGTCACAAATTCTTAAGAATGAGAATTTGGTGAATTCCAAATTTCATTCTCAACTATAACCGTACATTCTCATCCTCATTCTCATGAGACTCTAACAGCACCATTGTGGATCGAAGCGACAACGCAACGCCTATCAAACGCACTATTGCGCATGTCTCTACGCCATCCGAAATAGTAGTTACGGACAGGAAAGATCACCGTATATATAACATTTAAAATAGGTTGTGGTTTTTACCACGTAGTGTAACTTTTAGTAACTAGCCATCAGATTTAAATTAGCATGATACCAAACAAATACTCAAAGCCTCAGCTTTCGATTGCGACCGAAATCATTGTTCTAACAAGGGGGTATCCTACATGGCTCCCTACCACAGAGTGGACACTATGCGGGTTGAAGAGTTCATGTAGGAACATTAATAATGCCACACTCCTAGGTGCGGAAATTCAGGTTTACCCGAGTTACAGACCGTCAAAGTTTTCTTCACTTCGAAACGGTGGTACGTCTTACGTGAAAAATCCCTTGTTAAATTCTATAAGGATTTTCCGTTCTTGAGTCATTAGGTAAATTCAAAAACCGTGCATATGAGTCGATACAGTAGCAAAAGACCTTCCAAACGCGCTATCTCGTATGACTCTGCGCCATCGGGTTTAGGAGATACAGGTCGAAGAACCCTCCATTTAAGCTAATGTTAAAAATCTCTTCGATCTACGCTGAGGAGTTTGGGTTGTAGAGCTAAAACAAGTGTGACATATAGCCGTGGGACACCCTGTATATACTATAGATGTTAATGGGAGCGTCCTCGAAATTCAAAACTGGAAAATCCTTATGGGACTTAACATGAGATTTTTCAATAAAGAATTACCCCCCCCCGTGTGGTCCCGAGTGAACAAAACTTTGGAGGCTTGTAACTCAGGCAAACCTGAATTTCCGCACCTAGGAGTTTGACATTAATAATGCTCCTACATGATCTCTTAAATCCACATAGTTTCCACTCTGTGGTAGGGGGACATGTGGGATCCCCCTTGTAAGTTGAGAAGTTCAGGCATCAGAGTGAAAATAAATGTGACATCATTTTGGGACACCCTGTATGAGGCTCACCTTCGGATGTGTGAACCAGTCATTGACAGACCAAAGAAACGTCAATCTCGAAGCAGATGTTACTCTTCTGAGGTTGTATTCAGGTGGGATAGGACTTCCGTACAATGGCAGGTTCCTCATGTAACCATAATTGAAATACGTCATTCGTTGATCACGGTACCATTGGAGCCATTGGACAAGCGCTTTGATGGAGAATTCGTTAGGGTATGCACTACTTATCACGGCTAGTACTTCCTGTTTCCATATCAAAAAAATTAGTGTGATTCTAAGCATTCTATCTATCCTATCCCACATGAATTAACTAACAGGATTGATTTGCCCGGGGCTATATCCATCAACAGCAGTGTTCACCAAGTTGCAAATTCCGAACCGTTGGGAGTTCCCATCCTTCGCACATGTAGCTTGTCCACTCAACTTCCAGTAGTCCGTAACAAATGTCGGAAGAGCTTTCCCCATAAACAGCAGTCTTCCTAAAATCTGTAGTTACAAACGAACGCACAACTTCTAATCAGACTGTGGCAGAGACACTGGCATATATATTTGTTACGGTGTAGTTATAGAAACTCTCCTAAAAGATGCGCAACCTACAAATGCTATCCGCTGATACGAAACGAGTGTCTTAAGAAGGGGATGAGACGTTTGAGTATAAACTCCGGTGCTCCCACCAAGAGAAAAGCCCAGCCCGACAATATCATTATACTTCGGCCTAGAGGCCAACAGCGCCAAAATAACCGTGCTTCCTAAACCGTGACCGACCCAGTTTAACCGTCTGTGCCCAGTTTTTTCCCAGACGTAGTCAATCATTGCTGGCGCATCTCGAGCGACAATCTCGTCGAACCTGAAATCATATCGGTCACACCAATAGAAGTCCTGTATATACCTATACATAATTCAGCTTCCAATAATGACACTTGGACGCAGTTAAGGTAAAGTTACCCGAAATTCCAGTAAATATAACCATCTGAGCTGGCAAAGACATGCTTCCTTGAGTACTCGTTCCCTCGGAAGTTTGCTAACCACACATCGTAGCCCTCGTCCGCCAGTCTTATAGCTGATTCAGAATTACAAGGAACATCTTTCAAGCGACTATGCCTGTTATTTGCGTTCAAGAATTTCATTTGCTTTACCCAGAGCGCGTCTGTCGCAGTTTAGAAGGAAACAAGTGGATGAGCAACCCAAGCCATGGCTGAGAAAAACAACTGGCTTCCCTTCCGCCGGTATCCGGAACATGGTGAGGAAGAAACCATCATATGTCTTGACGGTGTGGGCCTCCACTGGTAGGCCATACGCCTCAATTATATCAGGCTAGAAATCAAATCCTTACTCATAAATGGTTGATGTTTTTAATGAACCGCTGCACTTCTGTGATTTATAATCTTCCCTCCGTGTTCACTGACGGGGTGAGTTACATTCACTGTATAATTTGTTTGGGGACAATAGCTATGATCTACAGTTGCTCTACTTGAAAATTTCGAATATACACGCGTCGTTTGAGCATGTATGGATTATGGCACGATTATAAATAATCAGATCGATAATATCTGATGATTAATAATCTTGGGATTATGGTATTCCTGTTACGATGAGCCAATATTTTCTGTAGTACTTCAAAGTAAATGGAATTCTGATGCTGGAAGAGATGCTGTGCATGGTTTTGGATCCACAGGAGGCGGTAGCAGTACTCGTGCTCTGCATACTGCGTATCTCTAGTGCGTTACCTCGAGTAGTATCTCTTCCCTCTAGATTTCAATCCTGCATAGCTCCAAGTTCAAATTCTTATACTTTACCGTCTTTAATTCCGTGGGCCTATTGTAGTTCAATTTAAAATTGCACGGTCGATCGTTGAAATTGGCGTGGAATCCATAGGCAGAGAGGAGATCTGGATTGTATTTTAGTAGTTGTTCCAAACTAGGCGGGAGATCCATCGCACCACACACATGCAAGCACAGAACACTTAACGCGGCAGCTGCACTCACCCACACTAGACTTGGAGTCCCGCTCATGATGATGCGTTCGATGAAACTCATCGACTCATACTGTTCTGCAGTCAAACCGCTCTTATGATTATGGACACGGAACCCTCGGAAAATTCTGCCACACTTCCCTCAATAAATGAATGGTCACTTTTTCACTTAGTTCTCATCGCACAATCTGAGCATGTGAGAAAATAGCTTGGAATTATTTTCTTACGTAACAATTAAACAAAACACTGAAATCAAGGTCAATATGAGTCCAGTAAAACCTGACGTGTTCTCTAGAATGACAAACATCTGAGCTATTAACCCAGAATATTTACAACAATCAATAGCTACCACCAAATGGACAAGCTGCGGCCTAGCCTGCCTATCTATCCATACTTCTCCGGGAAAGAACTAGGACGCTCCGTGTACACGTGTAACACAAACAATAGTGCGCCTATTAAAAGGTGCACAGTTACTGAAGCGTGTTTAGAATCCTTTCACTAGCTATGTGATCATGGTATACTCCACTGAAAATCTACTTTGCCTTTATACAACTTTGCTTTATTGAGAAATGACCGGTGAGACTGGAAAATGATGAGTTATCGCGTGAGAAAATGATTCATCTTTAGATTGTCCAGTTGCAGCATGACATCACCGAGTACAAAACTCTTCTGTAAGTTACAAGTGCAGTATGCTCTACTCTATAGCTCTGCTTCTGGACGCGATGGTTCGTTTGAAGAACTCTGGAAGCATCACCTTCGGGAAATCAGCACGAAAAACATTGAAACA
This sequence comes from Pseudobourletiella spinata, assembly GCA_009870155.1. Classification (NCBI taxonomy): domain Eukaryota; kingdom Metazoa; phylum Arthropoda; class Collembola; order Symphypleona; family Bourletiellidae; genus Pseudobourletiella; species Pseudobourletiella spinata. The sequence goes on along the minus strand of WJFA01002638.1, from coordinate 10,891 downwards.
TTGCGTCTGTATTCCATGGAAACCATATTTTATGGTAGCAGGGAATTCCGGGTTAACTAACATCTGTTTAAGCTTTGTGCAGTTTTTTACATCCTAGTCATGACATTTATTGGTTGGGAAATATAGAAAAATTTTACGTAGGTCACACTAAAAAACGTATAACGGCCTGAAATATGGTAAAAAATCCAGGATTATTCATACACCTTAGTTCTCACCATCCAATTCGAAAGCGCGTAGTTGTTCTCTAGTTGGAGTTTTGCTACTTCATTGCTCATTAACTTCCCATATTTAATAGTATTTCACTGTGTACAATTTTCTACATCCCATGACTCTCGCGATCCCATAATCCCATCTGACCTGCGGCAGGCGTTCTTGTCGTAGCTGAGATATCACTGGGCTTATAATATCAAAAGTAGTTGGGATACTGGGATGTTTTTTTACCGTTTCATGTTTCATCAGCATCTTGAGTAATAGCAGTAGACTACTGCAGTTGAGGCCTTTGCCAAGGAGAACTGATCATAAGTATATGTTTGTTTAATTATCTGCAAACTTTACTCATCTGCTCTGTCCTGTCTGTACAGTGGTAAGAATTTTGACACTGATTTCCCCATTTGTACCTCGTAAGATACAACCAGCTGCCAAAATCATCGCATTGTTTCTACAATCAATCCAGAGACTTGGAGCCTATTTTCCGTGGGCAATTGTATGCACATGAATAACTTCCGTGACGAAAATTATTGACTAAAATTAAGTATTCTACAGTCTGCCCAACGGTACAGGTAACCCATCGGTTAGAGCTAGTTACCTCTAACCGGGCTTGCCAGTACGCTATCATTTGATTAAGCACTGTTCTTCGTCGGACAATAAACGATGACTGTAAATTTTATGGCACCATATCTAAAATCACCTTACCTTATCCCGCTGGAATAGCGGCAACCGTACATCACAAAGCTGATTGAATGGAATCAGGAAACTGGGATTGTAGACATTTATGGTATATCATCACGTATCATATACTGTCGAATATCATAACTATGTGTGTAGTTGGATTTCAAGTGAGCACGTTAGTAAGGGCCATGTTGTTGCATTGCATTTCTTCATTGTGGTATCCAAGTCTTTCCCCTTTCACAGTAATTAAACTTGTAAAACTTCATTCATTCTGAATGGATTCTCTACTCAAGTCATGTGGGGTACTAAACACTGTTTGTGCAGAGTTCAATTATTATAAGGCTCAATTAATTTCTCAAGATGTCTAATTAAATGCATTTAGGATGAAGATTATCCTATGTCATTAAAATTGAACGGTAGCTATACTTTCCTTGAAGTTCGGTAGGTGGCAGCTCGGGATTCCTATCAAAACGTTTACGAACATCCGTTGTCACGTATCTGTATTAAAACTAACAGCGAGAATTCTGTACTGGTTGGAGCCATTCTATTCATGATGATAATAAAAGTTTCATTGTGTGAGAATGTCAGAGGTGATACATTAAGTGATGAGAAAATATGACTCAGTGTGGGATATTCGGAGCTGATAGGAAGTCATTTAGTGCAACTAAAACAATCAGAACTCATGAACAACTCGATCTTAATAGGAGGGTAAGGTAGGTGTATAAAACGGATTGACATGGGACTTATACGGCATACTACCCTCCCCCAGAATATACTATTCCTAAAGATGTTCGCCCAACTAACCCCTAGTTTCGAAAATAATCACATGTTCACCTTCACGAAAATCGAAACTGGGAAATTTAACATGGGATTTCCCGTAAGGATTTTTATGTGCCCAAGGGCCCCCTTTGGTGGTTCTCAAAAATTTCACATTTTGCACGTTCATGAAAAATGATCAAATTACAAGTTAATGAGCGTGCTAATTGCATTTTACGATGAATTCAAGCATTTATAGAAGGATTTTGGCTGTCGAGGATCACGCTATCGAGGACGGAGAACCTATTTTATTAATTGTCACATGACTAAGGGAAGCTTCTCTTACCTGACCTTAGCTAATACAACTGATAATTATCGGAACATAGTGTTGTTTACAATCTATTGTTTGTGTGTGAGCCCCTTCACGAAAAATCTTATGAGGACTCAAGTTTTCTGCCCCGAGAGGTACTTCCAAGCTTTCTTGTGAACACATCATTGTGTTTTCTTTCACTTTTAGCATGCACTCAAATATCACAAACCAAGAGGTGTAGATTTTACTAGAGCTGCAACAAAGTCAGGGACCTTAGGACGATGTTCTCTCATTCCGAAGAGGAGCTCAGGATAAATGTGCAAGAAATTTATTTTCATTTACCAATGCAAACGATGGGAATGGTATAATTTATTCATCATCCCACACAGTCATGATAATGATCTAATTTCCAATCTACTTCTCCCAACATCAATGCTGAACCTCAGTCCAAAAACCGAGGAGAGGAGCTACCCTGCAATGGCAGTCTTTTTATACCCTCGAACATTGCCATCTCTTTGCCCTGACTCCCCGGCGACGACCTGAGTCATGCTATGTTCGCACAAACCGCCGTGCTGCGTAGAATGAAATTATTCAAGGAACAGGTGTGCAGGGGTGGAAGTAGGTGCGTAAGTGAGATTAATGAATAACCCCTCTTTCTCTCTCGTGTATACCTTAACTACCGTGGAATTTCTCTTTGGAAAACACAATGGTTGGATCCGGTAGCTCTTTCTCATACATGCTACGTAGGTCCTTTGCGGTGGTTGACTGATTTAAACGCCTCATGCAAAGGTTTAAGTTATACATGTGAAAGACTTGACTAAAGGATGGAAAACTCTCAGAACAAATTCAAATTATCTTTAGGCCAATCTGTAAAAACTCATCTTTTGCCAATCTCCAAAGCACATGCACACCCACACCTCCCAACGTTCAGTAGCCAGGTTGGGAATCTGAATCGCCGTATTCTGAAGTCTACAAATTTACTAAACCGAAAAGGCTTGCTGTTTTCTCTCCCACTCTTCCCGTTGCCAGCTTCATTGTAAGGAATCCTTAAGGATGAGATGTGTGGATTATTACCACTCTCAAGAGTGGCTGTCATACCGACTATGGAATCATATCCTTCGCCTGAACATATTAAATTTGTGCGAACTATCCCAGCTATTACTGCAGCTAAATCCCAGGCTACATGTTCTCTTATACCCGTGCATACGGATGGATTACTGCCTGCGTGCAGTAGGTGTGGAAGTAGGGCAGTGGCATTCCCGCTTGTGCAAGTAGTATGTTACATTGTGAAGAGAAATGATTGAAGACGGAAAGAAAAATCTTCCCTCCTCCCCATGTCATTTGATAAGTGAAGGTGGGAAATCCCGTTATCAAGTGTATCGCACCATACCGTCGCCATTGAACTATCTACTGCAGGCTACGGTCGTATTATTATTATATCTTCAGTGGCACCACTGCATCTACTCAGGAGTCGGATGTACCTTATCTCTTCTGCGTGGAATGACAAACAGAATACGTTCCTGAAGCTTTCGTACATAAGAACTCGGATTTGAACGTTGGGTTGGGTTGGTCAACCGTTGTGAATAGGGCAAGTCTATAGACTATGTTCAGCAAATCGGTATATCCCCACACCGTTCTCCCGCACTGTCAATCCGCAGAACTACTCAAGGAGTAATGTGCTTTGCAAGAGACAGCATACGAAATATGACCACGTACCTACATGGTTGACGAGTGGCTGAAATGGTACGATATACTAGACATAATACGATATACCAGAGTCGACCCTAATAAGCTATTTACATTACAAGCAATATGAAGGTGCATGAGGCTCATAATGGATGGGACATGTGCACGTCAGCCATGTCGTTTGTAAATACTCACTCGTCTGCGGTATTGGAAAGTGAAAAATTTTCCGAGGTCAATACTAGTGCTCTCTGCATAATACTCGACTTGAAACACACGTCCTTTCTCAACTTCACGCCGAAGTCTTACTCACAGACATGTTATGACATGACTAACCCTTTTTGGCCCTCTGTATTGAACACATACGCAGCTTAGTTAGCTTGCTTTGTCCATAATACCTTTGCTTAAGCCATCTGGATATACATACGTAACATGATGGAGAGTGGGTTTTAAGGAATGTTGCGGCGCAAGAAAATCTTACGTTGTCCTTAGTTGTAACGAGGCCCCGGAGAAGTTCGCTTAGGTTTGGGTACATAGAGGATACGGGATGATCAGGTGTTTCACGATCGGAGGAGTGGCACGAGGAATTTGTCGGGTAGACCTGGCGTGAGGGCTGCGAGGAAGTTACGTTTCCAGGCCCACAGTCAGAAACCGCATGAATATTCGAGACTCTAGATAAAGTTCATGCCTATGGGTACACGTTCCTGAATGTTTCTCTGAATTCTCTCGCCTCACCATTATCAAAACCAATTGGGAAGTGCTAAAGGAGTAGCATTCTCCTGATTAAGGGGAGACGGGTGGCAAATTCCTAGAGATTATTAGTTATGGAAAAAATTGGACAGGATCTCAGTAAGGAAATCTTTGTTGGCTCCATGGGCACACGAGTGGAAAAAAAACGTGAAGGAAGTCTTCTGGTTGCTCTCAAAATGCCAAGCCAAAGTCAGGTTCGAGATTTGTGTGTGCATGTATGTAGTAGTTACAACTTGGAGCTGACTACAGTGGGTCGTGAATGGACTTCAGTTTAAAGAGTAGAAGTATAGAGAAGAATGGCCGCAGGCTCTTGTTGTTGGTGGAATTGTGAAGCTGCTGTGCTTACTTGCTTCCTTGCGGCTAAAAGCTCGAGTACATCTTTGGAGCCTCTCTCCTGTGTCTGCTTATAATATTCTTCTGCACAGGTAAAATAAAACTATAGGAGGCTGGTATACTCAACAATGTTCAAGTACAGAACAGTATATACGATTCACGCACAGATAACATATGCGCTCTTTTGCACTGAGGGGGTGAAAAAATGAGATTTGAGACGTGTACCTCTGTAGCATCCTCCATATATGTATTGTGAAGGGGTGAGACTTGGATTGTTGTCACAGTAAACCCCCATGTGCATCAACCCTTTAGGTTATTTCACCCCTAGGATCTCGAAGAAGGCATGTACGTATGCCTAATGATTGTAATGCCCTAAAAGTTTTAACTATGCGTGCGTATATACATGGTTACAGTGGGGGTGATGACGGCCGATAGGGGATATTTGCTCAAGTATCTTCCGTCGTAAACTTCTCTCGATTCGGTCGGCGCACATAGGGGGATAGTTGAAGAAACTTCTCAAGAATTATTATGCTTTGGAATACCTTACTATCATTATTATTCACTAGATCCCATCCATTGGGATGACAGGATATACGCTGGTGAGAGAGATGGTATAGAGGCCCATACAGACGAGCGGGGGTAGCGACTTCATGGTCTCGTCATACTCTACTAAGCTCTGACGTGCGAATCCATTATAAACGTTAGTGAATTTAGTACTTGTATTTAACTTCTTACACACTTTTCTCGCTCTTGATAAAAATGCTGTTCTGATAAGAACAAAAGTGCGGGCCCGACAATTATCGTTCTCCAAGGATTCAACTCATTCCTTCTAGCATCTTTTGGTGAAGCTACAGTGTGATTCTGTTTGTGACTCACAACTTAATATGGTGACCTGACTTTGGATTGTATTTTAAAAACATACATACATTCAAATGTTCGAACATTCTGCCGGTGTTACAATTGGGCGAATTGGGCCCAGTAAAATATACGAGCATTCTCAAGGTCTCCTACAGTTGCATGGATTAGTTATTGATGTACAGTGAGTGCAAGTGACTGTAAATGTTGCTTCCGTGACCGGATATACTGAAGGCGGAAATAAGCGAGTGTGTGTATACAAGTATGTGATTTGGATTTTACAACAGCAAAGACATGACTCAGGGACTATGAGGACCAGAGTCGCATAAGTTCAAAAATAAATTCAGTGAACAGATTTTAGTTCCGCGTTCTCTTTTTTTGGCAAAGTATCCGCAGGTTCGCACTGAATTTTTCCACATGCATTGACGAGATTATCGGGATAGTGTGGATCATGAGGAAAACTGGGGGGGCTAATGAGTGAATATGATTTCATTTAAATGGGAATCGTTCTCATCTATTGTATTCCCAACAACTGAATCTCGCTCGGACTGTGATGGGTTCTCTTCGGGGGTAAAGTGGTGCCATAAGTATAATAATAATCGTGAAAATTTGAAGCCAATATATTTATGTGCACACATCCCTTGTACGTGCCCCGGCTGGAAGATTAAAGCGGATCTTCGGCGTAAAAGTTACCAAGCGTAGTTACGTTCGTAGTTTCTCGTATGTTGGTGTGCATGTATGCAATGAGCGCTTGCGTGCGTACGACAAAACTCTGCGCTCATATGACTATGTATGCACACGATGTGTGTTATAGAGTGTCCAAATAATTGAATATTACTGTTGTGATTACACCTGACGTCGCACGTGTCCGATAGCCTTTTGCTTGTGGGCATTAGTGAGCCTTTATTCAAATAAATCCGACGACAGTGCACACAAGTACACAAGGCTCCAGAAAACCCATTCGAGGAGATCTGGATGAGCAAGAACATTGGTAGAGCCATGGGGATGATACGGTTGTGTGACGTCGTTACATCATTTTTTCTAGTCGCTTTTCTACTGGTGTGTTCAGGTACGGAGATTTTCGTCCTCCACATAAATGCGTTTACCTACTTAAAAGGGGAGGAATTCACATGCCACCTTAGCACAGATTCGACACTACGTGCATTTAAGACCTCACCAAGGAAGATTAGTACTGCTAAACTCCTAGGTGCGGAAATTCAGGTTTAGCTGAGTTACAAACCCGCGAAGTTCTGATTTCCATGTGGGCACCAAAGGGGGAGGGGTACGTCTCAAATTTTTCACATGTTAAATTCCATAAGGAATTTAGAGTTTTGAATTTCGAGCACACTTTCACTTACCACATGGGACTATACGAGATTTTACTGTGATATATGGGCCAAAGGGGGGGGGCTGGTGAAAATTTAAATTGGCTGATTTTTCCCGCCACCACTTCATGGTTGGAATCCAGTGTATTCTATAGTGTAAATAATTTGCCAGTTTCGGATTTCTATGCACATGTCAGCTCCCATGTGGTAAGTGAGAGTGTGCTCGAAATTCAAAACTCTAAATTCCTTATGGAATTTAACATGTGAAAAATTTGAGACGTACCCCTCCCCCTTTGGTGCCCACATGGAAATCAAAACTTCGCGGGTTTGTAACTCAGCCAAACCTGAATTTCCGCACCTAGGAGTTTAGCATTACTAATCTTCCTTGGTGAGGTCTTAAATGCACGTAGTGTCGAATCTGTGCTAAGGTGGCATGTGAATTCCTCCCCTTGTTAGTTCCCTCTTCTTGCAGTCGTCAAGCTAGTCTCATATCTTCCACGTCTTCTAATCGTCTTGCTCCGGCGCTCTTTTTCAGGCTGTTCCAGTCTCCTTGTCCATGCAAATTTATTCATCTAATTTAATGGAAAAATAACAAGTATTTACTCGGCGCGGCACTCCGCTTCAGCCCTAGGAAAAATAAACGTGCAAATCGGAGCGGGGCTGGAACAAAGTGCCATGCTCTGCTCGTATTCTATCCCAAGTCCATATGGACTTCCTTCCTGCTATAATGAGGGAGGAGGCAGGAAGGTTGAACGTGCTGAATCCGTAGAAAGCTTTTTAATGAGAACAAGAGCAGCTATTTCAACAGATTATAACTGTCTGTGTTTTCCCAGCTCTCGTGCCGCTTTCGACAAATGGAGATTTAGTGGGCTGAATGCTGTTGGATTAGCAAAATTAGTTCTAGCTTGAAATGCTCACCAGGGCTAAGTGTGGGGGTCACCTCTGTCCAAAGTTGTTACATGCGAATAGGACCGTTGGAACGAGCATGAAGGATGTGCTTTATAAATTCCACGCGTTATCTCCGACGTCTTGACGCTGAAGGCGCCAAAGGATGGGTGATGGGAATGACACTGAATACTGACTGAGAAACTGAGGGGTCCGTTAGAAACTCACTCAGAATCTGATCCAGATGATAATGGAATTAAATTTTAGGAGTTCCACAACCAAGTCCCGGAGGCATGAACGTGAGAGCATAGAGGAGTGTTACAAAAGAATGTACTACAGATGGGGATGGAACTGTAATATCCAATTTCGGGACTGACTTGAAAATGCCTTCTTTGTGCTTTACAGTGCCAAAAGGGGAAGGACAGTTCGGGCCGCCACCGACGCTCTCACTTCCAAGAGACTGGAGGATTCCAGAGGACGAGCCGGTGGGTGCCCGCGTTCGGATTGCAGAGGCGAAGGATCATGAGAGGCGTGAGCTAAGCTTTACCCTCCAACCATCGGAAAACGATGATCTTTCCAGCTATTTCCGGATCGACCCCAAAACTGGTGTTATTTATCTCAACAAATCACTCAAGGGCAAAGTAATGAACATAATTTTATCTAAATTTCTCTCACCTCACACTCACACACCACTGTCTGTTTTCATAAACGACCTTTCAGTGTCAATAATGCTTTTATTCCACACCCACTTCATATTGTGGAGTATGCATTATTTCCTTCTCTCAGCACTTCCTACATTGTTTGTGAGAGAGTGATAGGTGTTTGAGATCCTAACGCAGAGAGAATAACTGACGGAGAGAAACTATTGCTGTTTGTAGCGGATGGGATAATCTGCGGATATCCGCTTAACATTTGAAAAAGATCGGATCATGGGCAGATCAATACGTTCCGTTCTGGGATGGGCTTATGCTCATCGACTATAATCCGCTTTTGCGATTCGGTCACTGTATCACTTAGTATCACTGATACTCTAATTATCCGCTAATGGCTTAAGCTCCAACTGATTGAGTTTAGTTGCTCTATCTACATAATGTGAGCTGTTGTATTCTCGAGTATTGTTATAAGGTCGTTAAATATAATCAGATAATTTCTGTGAGCTAAACCGTGTGCTTGCAATAAAATTAGGAAATTGCCGAAAGAGTAAAAGAAGGATAAATTGACAATTCTTTCGTACCGTTTACTGTGGTAAAGGTTGCTTTAAGGTTAATTTTAGCCACAAAAGCTACCACATGATATGAAGCGCGGGAATTTTTTTGTCTGAGCAACATGGCAAGCCATTATTTTACTTAAACTTCATATTTTTGAGGAGCCGAAATTTTTAATTTGACGTTTAACTAAAAATAGGGAGTTCACTATCAAACGGAAGATTCTTAATATCCTAGAAGAAGAAAATACAAAAATCTTGATGAAAAGGCTCTGAGGGTTGTGAAAACAGGATTTCCGAAATCTGATTCAATGAACACACTGAATACTACCAATGGTTTTTAATTTGTTTTTTTAACAAAAGATGCTCATCTGAAAAAGATCTATGAACGAACAAACGCCCATACAAAATTGTCACTTTATTTCAGCAGATACAGCATAGCTGCTGTCCAATTCTTACTTCAGAGTCTGCAGTGTGAGGGGAAAGTGAGTTGGATATGATGGATGTATCGGTTACGTAGTAGGAAATTTGCTAGTATTAGTATGTATGATTCAAATCTTTTGGGGGAGGGGGCACATACATTGCTCAACAGCCCTGGACAAATTTCAGGGGGACGCATATCTTGGGCCTCCCCCACACATCAGGCGCCACCGTTGAGCGACATTAATAATTCAGTGGTTATTTGTGCTTGTGAAAACCTACACAAACCATGCGCAAGAACAAGAGGTCTGCAGCCGTGGTAGTGCTGTGAAAGTATGTTTGTAATTGCATTGTATTTACCTAACAAGTTAGTGTCCTTGATCTGTAAAACATGTTGGTGACTTCAAAAACTACAGTTTCATTAAAATACATTTTAGCAAACGAATGTCCGTCAGTTGGCATCGAGAAATTATCTTTTCGTAAAAGGGCACCAGCCAATTCCAGACGTAAAAGTGGATGAATGCATATTAACTGTGAATCATTCAGTCCTTTCATTAACCCGATACACCTGTCCTTGCACTCCTTTCCGGGTACCTTCACTCCCTTAGGCATTCAATCCTTTTTCGCTTAACTTTAATGGCTTAAATTTCATTTTTTTGGCACTTCGGTTTGACCAAGTTCACTCAACAACTTCACTTAAGAAATGAGATTAAGGCAGAATAAGAATCGTTACACTAGGAACGTGCAACATACAGTACTGATGATACCTCTTTTTACTGCAGATATTGAGAATAACTTTAACTGTTCAAAAACAGACCTGTGGTATGGTTTTCTACCCATAAAATTGAAAATAAAGAGCACTGGAACGTGCTAGGGATGCAGTAATGGCATGATGGTATCACGCATGCGCATATTACTTTTCTCGCGTTGTCATTCTCGACTCCGCTGTGCTTGTGAGCGCTACATAATAACATATTTGAAAAAAACAGGTAGTGTGAGAAAAATTAGAACGGCGTGAGTAAAAAATTGTGCTATTCACGTGTGGAAAATATCAAGATGGTAGCTTCAGTTGCTTGCAACTTCAAATATGTTGCTGCTGTGACATTATTCCATCATGTGAAACTTGGCCTGCTGTGAGCAGAAAAAGTGGGAGTTGTGGGATTCCGCTGTCCTATCCAGAGGAAAATTGTAAAACCGCCGCACCGTTAATTGGAAGTAGATAGTCTTATACCGCTGACACACTGCGCTACGTCTCCCAGCTAAGGTATTCGCTAATAGATTATCCACACTAGTCCGCAAGTAAGTATGGGAGCTACGTAACCGAGTTGCGAATGGTGGGAGTCTTTTCTCACTGGATCCAATTTTTTCAGTTAGGGGCTGTTCACATATTACGTCATCACTTACACGGAGGGAGGGGGTCAGGGCTGTAATGTTAACGCCTATGGTGACGCTATTGAAAACAGGGAGGGAGGGGGTCAAAAT
>WJFA01002637.1:0-15229 GCA_009870155.1 Pseudobourletiella spinata | reverse complement strand
GTACGCTCAATAGTGCAGCAGTAACGTGACGGGGATAGATGCGCCGCCGCACTAGTAAGTGACAAATGCGCATAGAGACCGTGGGAACAACCAGGAACGGTGTACGGGATAATTAACCTAAAAGCTCCGTCAAACTTTGAATACAACATTCATCTATTAGAGCTTATTGTTGACCTCATGAATTGACCCGAAATTTGTTCACGACAATTAAGGCTCACATTGCTCAGAGCGTTTTAATGGTAAGGACCGCTGCGCTGGTTGAAATTCCGATTTAATTGCAGTGGATTCCACACCATTTACAGATTCTTCATGCTCATCTATGCAACGCATATATGCCGAGGAAGGACCGGCCTAAATTAATGTTAATCCTTGAGTCACGTAAATGGAACATGCTGCTGTTGCTGTTGATGTTGTTGATGTTGTTGTTGTTGTTGCGGCTGTTACGCGAAAAGCCATTGAAATGAGGAGCGCGGGATTAATGGCAAAGTCATGCATCTACTCCGCCCGGCCCGCACAGATTGTGTATGCCTACACGGAGGGAAATTACTTTTCAAAAGCCTTACGTGACACTAAATAGCCCAGTGCTCCCTTTGGGCTCGGAACAGAGGGCGTCTTAGGGGGGAAAATTGACTCGGAGTTTCCCATTCAGTTTTGTGAATGTAATTGAAAATATAAAGACGCTCGGCATTTGTGCCTGCCATTTGTGAGGGGGGCTGATCGAGGGTAGGCTTTTGTTTTATGCCAGCGGCTCAGACACTGCTACGTATATATACTACTTACCTCAGCTCGCGTCCCACTTTGCTCGGAGCATCCTCATATGATCATCATCATCACTCCAATCTGTAATTTTCGGGACAATTTCCACTAAAATTCTAATGAGCCATAGAGAGTGGCGCAGGGCATAGAGTACAGTGCCTTCAGTCAGTCGTCCCTTGCCGCATACCCACGTCCTCGTAAAATAATACTGAAATTAAACCATGCATGTTCTATTTTTTTGAAGGAGAATAACTAAATTTTGACACCTTCCTTTCATGATGACCCACTGTTGCCTCCCTGCTCCGATTCGTCTATTCAGGCCGCTATTATGCGCAAGCTTAAAACAATATCAAATCAATGGCGGGAGGTTTTAGGAGCTTCGGAAGTGGACCATGCTGGTGCATTGAAGATTTTACTTATGTACAGAACAGAGAAGCCACGTTCATACAATTTACACTAAATTCCCGCCTCAATAATTCACTAGCTCTTCACCATCCCTTCTGTCATGCGCATGCTCTGATCCTTCTTTAAATCTCTATTTACTCTGTCCCACGGGGCAGTGTACAGCAGCAGGCAGGTCTATTTACAGTGATTTTCAAGTCAACCTCATTACACACATTCATTACCAGCCCCAGTTCGAGCCTATTTCACCGTCTTCAGAGAACACTCCGTATTTCCCACCCGTGGAATGAGATGACACTCATGACCGACGGTATTTTCCCCACCTGAGGCAGGCACTTGAGCGCACGCGCAGAACACTCAACACCACTCATCCACCTTGAGTACAAAATTGGAAGTAATAATAATTGGTGTTGTGCCCTGTTGTGGTTTGAAATCCCGCATGGAGTACCCTATTCGGTCACCGTCCAGTAGGAATAGTAATTGTATGACATAATGGTGCCATGACGTCCCCACCATCGCCGTCACTTCTTCGTAGCGGAACGCCGCTAAACCGTTTTACGATTCATTTAACAAGTGAATTCTCATCGTAATTTTTTTTATAGCTTTAATACATAGGACTGTACATGTTCAACGGACATAAGTAAAAGGAGTATTAGTACAGTCTCCCGTTGGGATATCACATAATAATAATAACAATTATTGTAGTTCCATCATATTATGTAAACGTCAAGTTAGTAATCGGAAGAATCGGACCGTTGCGTCGCCGTTGCCGACAGCTCATCCTCAGTAAGTTGTCCCCCCCGCGTACTCCAAATTCTAAGGCTTTATACTTTGGAGGGGTAGAGGGAATTATCGAGAAAATATTGGTCAATTGAGCCAATGTTTCTTGGAAACGGTGGTGATTATGACATTCCGATGATCCCATAGAGTCTCCTCTGAATGAGATCAAAGTTTGAGATGGAAATAGGGGGGGGGGGGTTGGAGATGTGAGACGGAGATGAAGGTTTTTATAATTCTGACCTCGAGCCCTACATAGGGAAATGACTCCGAACGGTTCCTTTATCCCATATGACAACCGCATGATCATATCCTCTGATCGCAATGGTCCGCTCATTTTCAGAAGTATAAGTGTACATACGTGCAACTCCAATTTATTCCCAGCCCACAAGGGATGCGCACTCACTCGTACTACCTCAGAAGCTCTAACCATGCGGACTATGGGAATTATGTCTATCGTTACTTTGAAATCGTATGTATAGTGCGGTTATTCAAATTGTTATTTGTTCGTTTTTGTGAAAATTGTTGCATGATGATGAAATCCACCGTAGAATGGAAGAGATATGCTGATTTGACTGCCAGCTTTTGTTGGTGGTCTGATGTCTAAACCTTACAGATTTGACGACCTTCGTATACATTACATTTAGGAAGCCATACCAGATAACATATAAGCCTGCTGGCAATATATTGAACAGATTTGTTGCTCTCAAAATGTCCAACTGGAGGGTAAGCAGGTTGACTGCTTGAGTTAGCTTGTTGCTTAATACCGATGTGTGTACTTATGCTTCAGGTCACTGCGAGGGGGTGGGGGGTAAGTGGTTGTGTGCATCTGTGAATGAGTGTGTGTGTGTGTGTGAGTTTATATGCGTGTGTCAGTGTGTGATTTCGTCTGTGTGCGTGTGCCAGTGGGCGGTTTTGCCGCCGTTGCTGTGTAATTTTCTCTGCATATGCACGGCTGCGTGTTTGTACCTCCGTATTTCTGTAAGTGTGTGTTTGTTGTGTGCATATGTGTGGGATTGCGCATGTATGTGTACGCCTGTCTGTGTATACTTGTGTGATTGGGCATGTGTGTGTACGCCTGTTTGTAAGTGTGTGAGTGTGTGTGTATTATTACACACAATTGCGCGTGTTTGTACATACACGGGTGTTTGCTTGAGTATTTGGTCATGCCTATATGTTCGTGTTTGTATATGTACGATAATGTACGTGTGTTTACATATACAAATGTGCCTTAGTTTTGTTTAGATATTCGCGTGAGTTTATGTGCGGGCTGAATGCGCTCTGAGGACAGGTGGTGAAGAGAAGACAGATGAATCCATCAAAAGCTCTCCATTATGATTACTCCCTTGTGCGTACAGGTCCTCCAACTTCCACTCACTCATGCGCTCCTAACCCTCCACATTGCACTGTATTCCTTCCTCATATAGTATGCTCAAAAGTGTAAATGCTCTAAATTCGTATTTTTCCCCTCAATTTCAACGAGATTCCGCCTCAAGTTGAGCATTCTTTCACAAAATGGTCCTCGAAACACTATAACACGAATCCCATCGAGGGCATACGCTCAATCTCATTTTCCACAGACAAGAGAGGGACTGTTCCCTCTGCCGCCGCCGCCGCCATCCCATTATGCACCTCTTTCCCACTCTGCTGCACTACTGCTGGGCAAGTAAATAATAATAATAATAATAGGAAGCTGAGAGGAGGCCTGAAAAGAGTTTAAATGGCCGTTGTCATAATTTCCTCACTGTCAGTCTCGTAACACTTTGCATAAACTCGTTGAGAAACTTGGAGGATCCCATAGCATCTTCCCGTCCCCGTTGAAAGAGCCCTGAAGTCAACTCCTTCTCTCAGCCAGTTAGTTTATTATTACAAGTTCACAGAAAATTCTCCTCCGGAATCCCTTGTCATCATCATCTGCAACAAGAACAACATAAGTAGATACTTCTTCACGCTCACTGACCCATGCAGTCCATAGCATGGGGAAACTAGGTGATGATGATCATCGCTTACTTTTATATCGTGGTCACCAGAACTGTGAGCATTTGGATTCGAGCGTTGTGGGCAAGCATGGCTGACAGCTGGGTACCATCTGGCATGACTAACCCGCATTGTGCCTTGACATGGAGATGACAACTGAGCTTGCCAATTTCATTCCCATTCCCGACGACATTATGGTGAGGAATTGAGGTCTCCTGATTGGTTGTGGAGATGTTTCATCTTCCGTCATATCCAATATGTCTACTGGGATGAAGGTACTTCAAGTTTTACTCCCACGCGCAGACGAAGTGAAGGATCAAGACCAGAGGAGAGTTCCCGGAGCTGTGGGCGGAGGTAAAAACAAGGTGGTGTATTGGATCCGTTACTGCATTTTCGTGGTTGGGAAAGCGTTACCGAAACTAGGATTGAACTTTTTTACGAGTTCCTTTATCCCAGAAATTTCCACATAGTCTCTCTCCCTCTCTAAATATCCAAAAGTAGATTCGTCTTCCTCGGTAAAATCCTGAGGATATCAAGCAATTCGGGAAGTTACATGGTCGTCGTTTGCGTCTCTGCACCATCTTGTGCGTATATAAGCCGGTAAGAGCAGTTCCACCTGCCATGCTCATGATTAGAATCCCTGAAATCAATAAAAATAGGCTTACGCACATACGGGAAGAAGAAACGTTGTGATGATAATGATGAAGAACAGATAGAGTCTCGCAGCCACGCAGCCGTTCCGACTGACACGACTGAGAGAGCAGCTGTTAATGGGATCATTTCCGACTCTTTGAATCCCAACTTTGTGGGACGTGTGCGGTCAGAGCCCAGACGTCATGTCCACTTATCTCATCCTGTATTAACGCTCCTGCATTGCATAACTATATATTGTAACAGTGTAAATCTTAAAGGAGTGTAGTAACAGTGACTTAAGATTTCCGCATATTCCCCTCTCCTGCTTCGGTATGCTGATTTATATCTCCCAATTTATTCCGCACTGATTTCCTCGTTAACTCATCTCTCTCCGTCCGCTTGTGGGGAAGGACCACAGAAGCAGTAGTTTTATTATTTGCACAGGTGCCTCCTCTCGGATCGGTAAAAATTGAAGAAATTGTAATAGTTGAGGCGATGATGTGACGGACGAAGCGGAACTGATAATGTTGCGGCGGTGCTGAGATGCAGAATGCGTAGTATTTTGGGTTCTTATACGATGGATCACGTCTAAAATTCCTGAAAACCTCGGAACACCTAAATACAGATGAATGACACGAATTTTTTTAGTTAAATGAATCATCCTCTTTAACTTTGCATATAAAACGACACGTGCGAGGCGAGGTACTAGATTAGTGGGAAAGGAGATCTCTTCGAGATCATCACATTGCACACTTTTTCCTAACAAAGTTTGTTTCAACACTACATTGACTTCAAACTAACGAGATCACCAATTCATTTCTTATGCCTGATGGTGTCGATTGATTGCACACAGCAGAGCTACTGAACTATATCATATGACGTTGTATTAGGGACGGGGTAATCAGATAAAAACTATTGTGATACATGATGCTGATGCGGATCGGATGGTAGATTGTGGTAATTTTCGCCGATTTTCACAATTTTGTTTTATTAAAAAGGCAACTATAATTTCTAACAAAGCTACATTTATATTTTTCAATTTCGAAAAAAAAACAATAGCCGAAATTGCATTTCAAAGTATTGAATAGATAATATCACCTTCATCATACGGAATTCCGGAAAACTTTTTATTTTTATCCCAGAAAAATTAATTTTCTTTCATATGCAGCGAAAAATACAAAAACCGGTTCGCCAGTTCTGGAGAAATCTCAAACCAATAATTGAAAGTCTGTCGGTACGATTGCTGCAAATCGCCAAATACCATCATAATTTCGGGTCAAGGCTGTAGAATACAACAATTAAATATTCTACAGCCTTGTTTCGGGTATAATCTATAAAATCAACACCGTGGCAGATTTCCTTTGTGTAGCTACGGTAAACTTTGGAATCACTACGCGCACCATCATTTACCATGCATCAATTGAAGGCCAGTTATATGCAGACGGTTGGATGAAGATTGGCAAAACTTTGACCTAAAGTCAAAACCAGATGTCAAAGTTCAGATATTATGGTTTATTCACTGCGGTACGCATAAATAATTAATTCCATAAAACTAAATGATTTCTTAAGCATGCTTCAAACACACAGAATATTGATGTAGCAGTAGGAGGAGTCTTTGGGATCTCACTGTACAAGCTAGGAGAGTTAAAAATCCCGTAAAACGAAAACGATATTTTTGGACGTACACTATGCGACCTGATTCAAAGAGCCCGGAATCGGCACGCAATTCAAAGTCATGTTTTTATTTTCCGTTACTAGCATGTAACCACTGACTTGAAATTGATTAATTACCCCGTCGTCCAGTAGCAAAATTAATCTTCTAGGGAATTCCAGAACACCGTAAGTTTTATATCCCGCTGCATATTAATCAAGTAAGTTTAACATTTAATGGGTATAACTTCAAGATAATACCGTCTCACATACAACAGTTTCTTTCATGTGTTGAACGATGGTCATCTATATTGTTCAAGCAATAATTGTATTAGCTACCGCCATGACACAATACCGAACCATTTTGAGAGGTTATATATGATTTCAAGCGATTAACACGCATGCAGATAACCATCCCATGGTTTCCAAGCATATGGATCCAGTTTTCCACTTGCTCACGTTTCCAGCGGTGAACACGATCAATAAGCGGAAGCAATGTGTCACCAAGCCACTAATGAACCTGATGTCGCCGAATCCACTTCGAAAGAATCTTGAACGGGGGGTTTTTATACCAGTGTTTCATCTTCAGCCCGCCCGCACGATCGGGATCTTCCGGTGGTCGTGACGCTTATGCCACAGAATTTTCGATCACCAGTTCCGCTGTCACTATGGCTTGGGATGGTTACCGGACCCAAGAGATTGGGTAGGGACTTCAAGTAGCAGCATGAGCGATACACACCCATAATCGAAGGTGCAACAGAAGTTCTATCAAATACGCCATTGCGCTGTCTCTGCGTAATCTTATGCAGGAGTGATTGGTAGGGAAGGTCCTAGTAGACTAAATCTAAAGCCTCAGTTTTCGATTACTCCAAAAATCACTTTTAATAATACGTTGAGCAGTTCTGGCTCAACACCGAAGGCAACTGTGACCGATCCTGCGGTTTTAGTACACCTTACCCTTCTCAAAATACAATCCAGTCCAACTAAAAATGAATAATTACTGACTCGTTCAATCTTGCAAAAATACCTGCCACCTACCCAATATTATTGTAACCCTTTGGCAGGTTTTGATGCCAAGATTCAAACTGGGGAAACCGGTGTGACAAGAGGAGGCGCGGCTACAGCTATACGATATTGCTTTAGCTACACGAATGAGCGTAGCACTGCTACTAGCAGCAGGCTATATACATGCAACAACTCGTCAGTCTGACTGAGTCTACTGGCGACTGAGAACAATATCAGCACCGTCCCCCTCTCTCAGACCCTTCATGTGAAGGAATCGGCATCCGAGTGCTGCCATTAACACATTGCAAGTGCTCTATCAAAATTTAGAGTTCATTTTGGAAATAAATCTATAGCCGCGGCCAGTTAAAGTGACCTCCGCATCCGTGGTGGAAAAAGAATGCGGTAATATTGAGCCAGAGTTAGGAAACGGGATTGTTTTTTTTCAAACTGCTGACTCTAGAAACTCACAGTAAATTGCGAATTCCCTTGCGCTGCTATCCGCCTTTCGCCCAAGTGAAATTAGGTTGTTGCTCTCTTTAGCCGTGAATTAGTTGGAGCCGACAGGAGCTCGTCGACAGGAGAGCGAACAAGAAAACAAGTCTCTCAAAAGCCATTTTGGTCGCATACAGGTGTTGCGGTAGGAGATTTTGGAATTTTTTTCCAGGCTCAGACCAGCATGAGTGTGATAGGGGAAAAGGATCCGGGCTTGGAGAATCAGGTAAGAAGATGAAACTCTTCTCGAAAGTGTGTAAGGAGAAGGGTTGCTGATTGGAATGATACGTTAATACTCCGGCGGAAGGGGATGTTAAGAGATTGTAATTCTACTCCACATGATGTCTTGAATGTGAAACCGTGATTATATAATTTGCAGTATTAATCATTTCCTTACTTTCTAATTCCGTATGGTTGGGCTCAAACTGCATGATTTGAGATCAGACGCCGGATTCAGCTTGTGTATATTTATCTTTTTTGTATTAACGTTAAAATCGCAATGGACATGGAAAGGAGGAAAATCCGACACATTTTAATTACAATTTATTTTGAATATAATATTTTTTTTCACGCTGAAA
Source organism: Pseudobourletiella spinata (assembly GCA_009870155.1). Lineage (NCBI taxonomy): Eukaryota > Metazoa > Arthropoda > Collembola > Symphypleona > Bourletiellidae > Pseudobourletiella > Pseudobourletiella spinata. The sequence continues at coordinate 6,959 of WJFA01002637.1, read as the reverse complement.
TTTTATGCGCCAAAGTATAAATTGAAATATGAGTACAATTATTTCACGTACGGGAAAAATGTCCTGTGACATGGACTTGACGGAAAAGAATTCAATATGTCGAGAATGCTAAGGGCAAATTTGCATAGGTTGATGATGAAAACCAAATTTTAATGTGTGTTTTGGTTTTGCCCTGTTCTCTCCTCAGATTACTAATTCGGAGAACGTCAAGGATGTGGATGGGAAGGACAGTCCGACGACGGAGATTCAGGATGAACGGAAGCATCAATTACACAATGAGTGGAAATTTTGGTACTTCGAAAACGTGAAGGAGAGGAATTGGGAAGATAATCTAAGGGTTGTGAGTCCGTTCTGCACCGTGGAAGACTTCTGGTCTATTTATAATCACATCAAAAGTGCCAGTGACATCCGAAACGGCTGTTCATATTTCGTATTCAAAGATGGACTGAAACCCATGTGGGAGGATGAGGGAAATCGTCGAGGTGGGAGATGGCTAATTAATTTTGACAGAAAGCATCGGAATGCGCTGGATGAAAAGTGGCTCGAAGTGGTGAGTTCTCCCTCACTCCAGTCACAACGATAAATTGATACTCAATTTGTAATTAGAAGGAATTGGCAATAATGTGTGATTGTTTATTTCTTTGAACAGCTTTTATGTCTCATTGGTGAAGCTTTTGACGTGGACGGCGACGAGATATGCGGTGCCGTTGTGGACGTTCGTAACAAGGTAGACAAAATATCGGTGTGGACTGCAGATTGTAGAAACAAAGAAAGAATATTAAGTATCGGGTGAGTCTTAGGAGAAACTTTCTCCTCTTAAGATTTCCATTCGTTTTTGTACATCGTCACACTCGAGTTTCCGTTTCAAACGTAAGTTGAGGCAGGAGGACCTATATCTGAATAACGATTGTGAATTGCGAGGGTAAAAAGTTTCAAACTGTCCTTGATGGAGGATATTTTAACTTTCTTATTAGCTGAAAAACATGGTCAGTATACCAAATTCAGGACGATTTCAATATGCAATTGGAGCAGTGAGTAGTTACTGTATGCATTTTGGGGAGAAATCTACGTGTTATCCTACCGTAGATCAGTTGCGAATGTTAAAAAAATCCAGCTTGAATTCCACGGAACGTTTATTATTATTTCTTATAAAGTTTTTTATTTGAGAACTGAAATCTTTTCCGTTTTTTAGCTGAGAAAAAGTCTTCACTGATTTGAAGCCTAGTAGCATTGCTAATCCAGATTGTGAATAATTGTTTTAATTCTTTAAGGCAAGCATTAAATTATGAAAGCCAATTTTTCCAAAAGGTTTGAGGCCATTTTTGTGGACATCTACGCTGATTTTGTACTAAAAGACTTTTTGACAGCTTTATGGAGTCCTGTCGTTTCCCTCTGAACGCTTTGCTTTTTTCCCAAATCTGAATTGGAGTGCAAGGGTCCTTGACAGCGTTTAATCCTCGAGTGTCGACGCATGAAATTTTTTTAAATATTAATTATATCTCTCGAAAAAATAGAAATTGTAATTAAAATGTATTTGTTTTCTAACCTTTTTGTTTTCACCTTATAGGCGCAAGCTGAAAGAGCGCTTAAATTTGGCTCCGCAAGAGCTGATGGTGTACGAGAGTCATGTAGACACGCAGACCAAGACTTCCTCGAGTGCGAAACACATTTACTCCTTGTAACTACGGTGTGATCTAAAGGAAACATATTGATTTAAAAAAACAGAATAAACTCCTTCATGGAAGAAAACAAGAAGAAGAAGAAGAATAAGTTGAAATCGAAGCAGACGATAAGAGGAGAATCACATTTTGATAATTAAGAAGATTTAATTATTATTATTATATCTGCTATTATTCCTATGGAAGAATAATGTTGAGCTACATATAAAATATATACAATATACATACATGATAAGGTAAAGTCGTCATGTGAACTCATGTGTATATATGTGTGTGTGTGTGTCCTTTATCTGTAGGCAAATATATATGTATATGTAGGTATATATATCTAATAATAATATTGAGTTCACACTACCGATGCGATGATGCTGATAAAGTTGAATGATGTTAATGTTCATGTATTCAAAGTTGGTGTATTCATATTTGTAATAATACAACACGAGGTTACGAATGGGAAAGAAGAATGTCTCTAAATTAAATATCGTGCAAATGTTACCAAAGTCTATTCGTCCCGAACCCGAACCCTCTTTCATCCACTTTTAGCCAACTTGTTGAAAGAGATTCATGTCATACTGTCAGTTCGTTCCTTTGATGTCAGTCATCTATTTTCTTACTCAAGATCCTTTGAGAATGTGGATGTGTATATGTTTTACTGATTTCGGAGGGATGAGTGTAATGAGTCAACAGGTTTTTACGGCTCTACCTGAATAAGTGCCCGTCGTCCCTCATCACTCACTCTCCCCCCAGCTCGGCCATTAGTGGCTGAGGGTATCCGGTGTCTCCGAATTTCCCGGGAGGGGCTCGGAGCAAATCAAAGACGGGCTCTGAAAGTCAGCTTTACAACTCCCTCGCCCCCACAGAGGCTCCGCCACCGCAGTATAGTGCACTGCAGTCCAGCGTGCAGCGGTGGTGGTGGATGGCTCACTCAGTCAGTTAGCGGAGGAGTAATAGTGAGGAGCTCTCTGGATGTGCACGTATATGTGTCATGGCTACAGATATAAATTCACTTGGTGAGCTAGAGACTCTGTCTGTAGGAGTAGTGTAGGAACCGAATCGGATGTTACGACTGCGGGGAATGCGCATCTTCCGACGGCTGGGAAGAGGACTACTTACTATTTCCATGTCATACTTTCTCCTACACCGTGAAACCCTACTCATATCACTTACCTACACCCTCATCCTCACGCTTCCACTCACAGTCTCCCGCTGCAGTCAGCCAGGGAGAACCACAGTGGACGTTTATAGTCATTCACCAGAGCTTTTCCACACAGGATTTTCACCTCCCAAATTATCAGCCCGCAATGTCAGGGTTCATCAGGGTGGGTCCTTAGGGCCTGCCGAGCTAGTGGTTGGACATGGAAGCATGGTGAGCTTATTGAGCTGGGATTACAACTAGGATGGGAATGGGAGGGGTGATCATCATGAAGCTCCTGCCAATATTTCTCATCGTTATCTTCCTCTCCGGCTTCCTCATCTTCTCCTACATGGCCTGGATCACATTTCGGGGTAGGGAGGATCTCCTCATCAATCTCGGCGGGTTGAATTTAGCCGGCTTGAATAGCAAGCCCGAGGGACCAAATCAGGCCTTCATGGGTGACGGTGACCAGTTGTACGCGAGCAATGCGAAGAATCCCATGCTGGCCAGCGGGAAGGGCGGAAGTGGCTCGGACTCAAAGGACAATGCGGATCTCCTTCAGGGTCTCAGTACTGTGGACGAGGACAAACTCCTTGGGGCGGACGTGCACCAAGCAATTCAAAAATTGAAAATGCGCGTCATCTCCAAACTCCGGCGGCACCTGCTCAACGGCTCCAAAGTTAAAGGTATGGGCACGGACGTATATACTTATCCCGTAGCTATAGCTATACTGCAGTGGTGTGAATCTACTGAGGGCTATTGACAAGCGCCAAAATAAATGCTTTTCGGCGTAGGTCATATAAATCAATACGGGGTCAACTTTACTCAGCTCAAACCGAGGTCAAAAGTGAATCGGGAGGAGATCATGTGTCGGATCAAGAGGATTCAGCTGTCCGTTGTAGAGGAGCGGACGAGTTCGGTGCTACGAGGGAAGAACTTCCCGAGGAAACCACTATTTCGGACTCGTGAAGACTGCGGTGGTGGGAATCATGACTGTGGCGAGTCTAATGAGCCCCTCTACCGGTCCTGTGCCGTCGTTCCTAACTCAGCCGCTCTCGATGGCGCCAAACATGGGCTAGATATCGGTAATTTAGATTTCCCCAGTTTTATGGGTAAATTTAACGGTTTTCGAATCGTTATGAGTTCTTTTACGGGATTTCACACGAGATGAATTGTTGAAGGATTATTTTCCTGATAAGCTCGAAACTGGGAACGGTTGGAAAATGGTGGATTTCCTTGTTTTGTGATATTGTGTTGGTCGAGGATGTGTTTGTCTATTCATTATTTGTCACCATAAATATTTTATTATCATTTATATGTTTTTGTAAATAATTTTTAAAACTTTACCTGTCTGCAGATTCGCATGAATTTGTATTACGCTTCAACAATGCACCGACGGCGGGCTTTGAGGACGATGTCGGGACGGCCACATCCCTCCGCATTGTCAATTCTCAGGTGGTAACCAAGCCAAAATTTCGCTTCCCCTACTCATCCCTGTATCCGGAAGGAACTCAGGATAATGAGACGGAGCCCTCAATTAGCAACTCAGATTTGCTCTGGTCTCAGACGAGGAAGTATCTCATCTGGGATCCCTGTAACTTTGGCTCATCATTTGAGCAGGTATGTGGTAGCATAGGATGTAGGGCTTTGGATGATCATAATAAAGGTTACAATGCCATCAATACTTTAAAAGAAAAGAAGGATAATTTTCCGAGAGGGATTTTTGAATGCAGTGGTATTCGCGGCCTGATTTCCCCTTCTTTGAGAAGTACTTCAATCTGACGAACAGGGCTGAGGATAGGAATCGATTTTACATTTTGGACTGCCGTGTGATTTGGAGGCTGTGGGAGTTGCTCCAAGAGTTCACATTCGTCCGCATCTATGGGAATCCGCCGACGTCGGGATTTATAGGTGAGTGTTTTACATAAAAACTGTGGATGGATCGTGGTGGGCTTGGGTTGGGATCTGCTAACGGGTGGGAATCCTCCATTTTGTAAATGCTCTCTCAGGGATAATCCTGGCTCTGCAACGATGTGAGCGGGTGAATATTTACGAGTATATCCCCTCCGTGCGGGAGTCGGAACGCTGCCACTACTACGGACCAAAAAACGACAGTAATCCCTCCTGCACGTACGGGAGCTGGCACCCCGTGTCCGCCGAGAAGCTCTTCTTCCTGTCAATTTCGGATGGGACGGATAAGCAGATCTTCCTCGACGGCGTCCTCACCATTCCAGGCTCCTCACAGTTCAAATGCTAATCAAATAATAATGATAACACGTTTATCTACACGACGAAAATTTTTTCCTATATTGTAATGACGATGTTCCACTTTAGGAGATTCTGTCCTTCTCACACCTATATATACTACCTGACTAACCCCTGACACGCCGGTACAATCTTATCTGGGATTGAATTATACGGTCGTCTATTTAATAATTATTGTTGACTAACCTTGTGATCGTTATCGTTATAGGCGTACTCTGAATGAGACAAAGTTGCCAAAGTATCCTCGTAGCTTCCAAAATCCTCTCCTTCCACTACGGTCTCACATTTGAATTTTTTGCGAAAACATTTGAAACATGTTCAGCAGTCCGATTCTATACTCTACTGGAATATTTAACCTGTTTTTCAAATCTTTTTAAACGTAGTTGTGTAGGGGGGAAGTACCCTTTGGTCCAACTTGTAGATCGGATCGAGTGAGTCTGTTTAATTGTTTTAGAGCGGGAATTGCTCCTGGACATGACGTAAGTACTATGTATATGAGGGGTGTGTTTTAAAGTCTTTCTGTACCAAATTGTTACCACACATTCCATAATATGACTTGCTATATGACTTGCTCTTTCCATGTCTCCCAGTCGAACAAATATAAAAAGACAAGGAGTTACACACTATACATGGCCTAAATATTGAATGTTCCTGCTCTATACCACAACAGTGACAAACATTACTGGGGTGGTGTACTCATCGCCATTTGCGTTTACAATGGTTCTCCTCTGAACTGCAATGGCTTAACTGTGCGGAGGCACATTACAACGTTGGCCTCAGCTGTCCGAAATCCGTTTGTATACATTGAACATCGTAAAATCAGCAAGAGGTAGACATGAAATACATGAAATGACAGCAGTGCATAAAAGTGGTAAGTAAAAGGGGAATAACAGGAAAATTAACGAACCATTAATAATTGATGAGTAAATAATAATAAACGGTACGTAAGAAATTAGTCGAAAGTACTCATAAAACCAGAAGTCTCTTGGAAGATTCTAACGGCGACCTCTAAGAAATGTGGAAACAACAATGCTAAGGGTTAGCATAAATGAAGAAGTGGGCAGAAGTTACCAAGACTAATTATTATGAAGCCTAAAAACATGGACATGGCAATGGAAATTTCACATCTAATTGCTGTGAACATAGGTCGTTGAGCCATTCACGTGACTGGGGTCATCGAATAACCTTTCCCCACAAATTTATGATTTCTTGGCCTCATCTTCACCAATTGAGAGGGGTCACTTTAGAATACTATCTGCTATTAAAATTACCTTTCAAATCATTTCACCGATGGCTTTTTGGGCAGCGGATTAGCCTTTTTGAACCGGTTCTTCACCGGATGGTTGCGCCCGCTTCTGGATACAAAGGACCTACGGTGAGAAATGACCCGCCGGACGCGCTCCCAATCGAAACCACAGTGACGGTCGCGGACGCGTTGCCTGCCGGAGCAGTTCCTGCTGCAAGACCGTTAGATGACCCAGCTCCCGTGGCAGATCCACCTCCAGTAACTTGAAAAATCACAAAATTTTATACTGTTGGAAGCCTATATTCCTTGCACACCGCACACCATATTGGAGACAATTTTGAGTAGTAAAAGCAAGTTAAACAACTTACAGTTCGCTGCTTGAACTTGACTAGGAAGTACGTCCAGTGGCAAAGGGACCGTGGCCTTTTGGTAAACAAACCAAAGGATGTAAAACAAGCTTACGATGTACTTGTTCATGGTTAAAATTTTTACGAAACTCGAGGCTGAAGGATGAGAACTAGATCGGAATTGATGCTTCTACTTAATAGGAGTAGTGTTTGACATGATGCTAATGCGGCACTGGCATCGGTGCGATGCGATGCTAATGCGATGCGATACGAAGCTCGTTCGCACT
>WJFA01002636.1:0-15232 GCA_009870155.1 Pseudobourletiella spinata | reverse complement strand
TACGAGTAAGAGGCATAGACAGAGTGAGAGTGAGAACCAGTGAGGTTTATTGACTGGACATAGTGTTATAGCCTGAATTATCCTCCGATTAAATGAGCAACATACGTCTCATCTGCTTGTGGGAGGTGGTGGGGATAGTGTGTGTGTGTGTAATAATAGTATGGGAGCTGGTACACATGCGACTTTTGTCCCACTCCCTCGCCGACCAAAATCAATTTCCTTGAGTTCATCATTTGAATCCCCACTATATACTCTGCTGCTCACGACCAGCCTAGACCGCTTAACATCCACGCACACACAAACACATCCGCACACACACACACACACACACTTGAACCTGTCCCTTTGTCCACACTGACCACACACTGTGGCCCCGGAGTCTTCCCCGACAAGAACACCCTCCCCCTCTCTTCCCACAGATCCTCCACACTAATAGCTCGGTTTACAGTCTACAGCCCAGACCGTAGGAGCTTAGATCTACCCTAATGGATCCCCCGCTTATCTTAATAGATTGTCCCACATTGTACTATGTACTACTACTACATACTGCTACTGTACCACTCTTGGTCAGAGATTTAAACTGCGGCGTCCATCCTATCACGACCTCTGATACTTGCCCACTTGCTCAAATCCGTATGACTCCAGAATCTTAGTGGGAGTGTACCTGTTGGTAGCCCCTGCATCATTAATCCTGTAAACTTCTCCACATGATGCCCTACCACATGTCCGTAGGACTGTCACAGTCTTGAAGAAAGTGATTTCCTCATTTCTAGCGGCTTCAAGGCCCTTTTGGACACCATTCTGGTAGTATGAGGAAGCAGTGGAGTGAAAACTTGTTTGTTTACTTTTAGTTAGATTACTAGTTTGTTACTTAGTTAGGATTGCTTTTAATCCTGTTGTAGAAGGGCGTAGAATACTGTTGTTTTGATTGTATTCGGGGGAATTTTCCTGGAGTAGCTCGATCCATGGTGGCGGGGGTTGGGTGGGAGTTGACGGGGAAAGACTGAGTCATCTACACAATGGGAATGATATGTAGGAGTTAACATGTGTGAAACTGATGAGAGGGAGGTGGGGGTGGTGACGTGAAAGGGAGTTTTACTCACAGTCATATGGGCTGCAAAACAGGGAGTTGGAAAATAAAGGTCAGAGAAAATAAAGATGTGGTAAATATTTTAAAGGTAGTATTTCCAGCCTCAAGTCTCTCCTTTCCATACAAGTTCCTTTTGATGAAGCCACAAAGGGAGAGCTAGGGAGCGGACGGCGGGTAGTAGGATGCAGCATTAATTTCTTCCGTATGGTGTTGATGGCTTTGAAAATGCTATTTAAATGTTTCAAGCAGAGAAGAGAGAGAGAGAGAAAGAGGAAGGAAGGAGTAGAACAAGAACAACAACGTGGCATTTCCAAAAGTGTTAGAATATTCACGGACAAAACGGGATGAAACTCTTCTCAAAGGACCCCTTCACCTCCTTTCAACGAAGGAACGGAGTTGTACTGCGGAGAATTTCTTGCCCCTCTCCCCCGTTTCCTGCGGCTTCCACATATGTACGTCCACAGGGTCGCTGTCCCCACCGAATTTCTTGCCCTATCCCACACACACACACACACACATGCTCATGCAAAGTGTGCAGTAGGAAGTGGAGGCGAAAAGTGTAGTGATAGTGCACTGTAGCAGTAGCAATGGCAGGAGTGGGTGTAAGGGGTACCAGAGGAGCGGAAACCCGAGAGTTTTCTACAATTTTTAAATGCCCCACCCTCCCAATACATTAATTAACAAGTTTCAAAGCCAAAATCCCAATTATGTAGAGAAATGTGTAGCGGAGAGCAAGTGTTGCGCATTTCCTCTCTCTTACTCTTCTTTCTCCTCAGTTGGCCTATCAGGAGCCAGGCGCGCGGCGGCGAATGTCCTATGATCTTCAAAAGTAAACTTGGCCAAAGGTGGATGATGATGAGATCATTGGAAGTTTTGATAGGAGAGCTACATGCACTCCGCTTTCCTCTCCCTTTTCTCGTAACAGTTTGGGAACTGTGGGGCTCTTCATATATTACGTAAACATTTCCCCACCCCCTTTTCCACTTCCCCCCCAGCCCCTATCCCAGAGTGTGCACACAAGGGTTTATCATATTGCCCGCGCCGCCAATCCACGATTTATTGGTTGAGCGTCAATTTCATGTATTGCATTTACGTGCATGTAATGGTATATGTGTATTGAGTCGTAATGAATATTCTGTATATAGTTCTAGCTTTCCCAATCTCAGAGCATTAATGCGACAGTCATGGATGTGGGGCTAATTTTTTGAAAAAAGTGTGTTGACGTTTACCATTTACGCATTGTCATAACATGCAAATTTTGAATAGTGGGGAAAAGAGGGAGAAATCAAACGTTTTTAGCCATTTCTCTGGAAAAAATTGACTTGGCTATTGTTGGCAGTACTATAAATTATGTTATTACTACACAACAAGTGAGACGCAGTTCAACTAGTGTGAATGCAGTTGAATTGCGCGGGATGAGGACTACAAGGCATATTTTTTACTCTCACTTTTCATAGATAGATATAAGGATAAAGCATTAAGGAGTAACTATTCAAATACCTATTGGACATAATCTTGGGGTAAAACCATTGCAAGATCTTCCAGTTCCTTCCCTTGACTCTATATTTCCAGCATAATCCACTCACCCCTTCGGATCCAGCCGACATCAGAGCTCCAACCCCTTCCCCCTTCCCTTGTTAGACATGTATGTGCATATGTACATCATGTCTGAGCAGCCTCGAAAAGTACAGCACGGTCGTAACCTCAGGACCGTTTGTGTGTTCTCGGCAGTGGTATTCCTATGTATATGTCGAGCCTCTGCTTTTTCACCATTCTCTAATTAACATTAGTATAACATTAGGTCTCTCTGTTTTGACTGGATCTTTCTCTTTTTCCCTCTTTCTCTCTCTCCCTCTCTCACTCACTCCCTACCTCTCTCTCTCTCTCTCTCTCTCTCATCTGTTCTCACAAGCAGGCTATAATATGCAAAGATGAACTTCTCATGTTTCCTCCCCAGGCATGGAAATTAATTCCNTCATCTGTTCTCACAAGCAGGCTATAATATGCAAAGATGAACTTCTCATGTTTCCTCCCCAGGCATGGAAATTAATTCCACAAAATATTAACTATTAAACGGGAGGTAGTCGGAGCAGAGGCAACTGGTAGTAAGTAGTTGTAATAGTAGCTGTGTTGGAACAGACCTGTACAGATCCACACACACACACACACACACACACGCACGCAGAGGCACACCTACACAAATATACATACACATCATAGAGACACACACGGACCTCATCATCATGGGAAGAGAGGAAGCAGGGACCAAATATTGAGCAGAGAGAAATTGAATAGCCAAGAAAATTGAATCAGGAAGGTGCGCATAATAAAATTGTGACTTTGAAACTGAACGAATCCTCCTTCCCTATGTCTTTCTTAATTGAAAATAACCTGCACATTAGAGGAAAATTCTCAACTCCTCTTTACGACCTCCTCCTCCTCCTCCTCCTCCCCTGATCTTCTTTCACCACTTTGTCTCCTCCACACACTCATCATAGTCTTACCTCTTATATTCGTACATGCATATTTTTGTATACAACTGGGTCTAAGGTTCTCATCTATGTAAAAGTTGGCAGTAAGTTGAGGAGGCCCCGACATTTCCTCCACCGTGTTGTTATTGTTGTTGTTGTTCCACATCGTACTACTGGAACCTACTACGAGCCGAACCAGCCCCTCACACCACCTCTTTCGCGCTCGCTCTCCCTGCCTCCTCCTGCACGAGCTTTATTAGTTTTTCTAGTCACCCCAACATCACACCCATTTCCCTTTGTATGTGTGTATACATACACATATATATTTATACATTATAATGAACAACTGACTCCCAAGTCTGATACGTAATGCAAAGAAGTGGAAGGACGGAGGCGCATGTCTTAGGATGAGGGAGCGGAGATCCAGGTTATGTCAGTCATATTTAGAGATGGATGAGAAATGCATGTCTTTTATTCAGAAGTATAGGATAAGAATAGGAACGGTAGAAGATTCAGCGTGTGGTTTCCGTTTGAAAAATATAAACATACTGTGTGCATGTTTGAATTGATATGTATGTGAGTGATTGCGTGTGTGTGTGTGTGTGTGTGTGTGAGTGAGTTTGTGCATGGGTGTTTGCAGGGATTGAATGATAGGTAGATGAAAGGATGAGGATGATGATGATGAGGGTCGGGCATGATTTATTTTTTTCCCCATTGAATGTCTGTGCGTTGTGTGTGTGTGTGTGTGTGTGTACGTATGCATATGCGGATGTATGGAGGGTCGGCGTGTAATCGTGTAAATTAAATAATACTCCTCCTTACCGTGAGTAATTTATTGGAAGAGTAAATACAAGTCTTAGGATAGGATTCAAATTAAAAATCTGAGAATCTCTACACCACACTAGCAGAGTCTCTTCCCATATGCTGTTATCACAGTTCCTCAGGACATGTTACATGTACAACTTGAAATTAATCTTCCCAATTCCCTATAATTGTAATTGATTACCCATTTATGGTGAGGAATATCCTGCAGTCTATTATTATGACTCATGGGCTCGACAATCTCGCACTATCATGGAGATAGCCATTCAAATGTGGGGAGGGAGTAGTAGTAGTCACTCATGTTAGAATTCTATAGGAACTACCTTGATCATCATCATTCCTATAATATTCTCTCCCTGTCCCTCTATCTACATTATTATTATTGTTTTTCTTAAGGTGAGGCCGAATTGGGCCGGAGAGAGCATATAAGTAGTTTTTTCCCTCAAAAGAAAGAGAGAATGAAGAGGATTGAAATGGTCCTCATCAATCCACGGGGATGTGTGACCCCGCATTAATGATCACCACCACCACCACCACCAACCTCTCCTCTCAACCACGACTCGGACTTGGTGGACCAGAACCCTGAATTTGTCCTTTTACCCTTTTCTCCAAGCCAAAAGTCATAAGGAGCCCACGAGCTTCATAAGATCTCTTATCCTCGTAAATATATTCCATATGATCCTCGTATTGTACGCCTGATTGTAACATTAACACTTTCACATTGTTCAAAAAAGGGGCAAAAGTTATAGAAGCTCCTCAGTCAGTTATGGAGATATTTATATATAGTGGATTTTATACGAAGTAATTACCCGTTTCCCCACCATATTCTAAAGGGCAGACGGTGGGACAAAGAGGGGGAATAAGGTATGTATGTGTGACCGCTCCGGCCGTCGGTGACTTACCGCCGCTCTCACCGCCCTCACCCTTTATGCTCATGTGGAGGGAATGACCGAGTTGTTTCACAAATGTTTTTTGCCGTAGTGCTTTTAGTGCAGGTTTAAAATCATTTCTTTCCCGCCCAACTTGTTACTACCACCACCTGGTGGAGATGCCGATACATGGGCTGGCAGAGGTCATTACGGACTGAGTTACTCCATGGAGTTGGTTACTCCTACGTACTCCATATAGTATATACGCCTCATGTATATACATATGCATTCACCTATAAGACGGAGCGGAAACCCTGTGGGTTGTTTGTCCTACTAATGACGGACATATGCATGGATTATTTCCGTCCCGCCTCACTGGCTACAGGATTATGATGAATGGCTATAACATATCACACAAGTCGCAAACCCGGCATTTCTCACGGTACTTGACAACTTACTTGGCTTTTAATATAAGTGTATGTATATTTATGTTTATGTATGAGTGTGCGGTAGCCGTATGTAAGGTTGGCTAAAGTGAAACTACATAAGGCGGATCCGGGACATTGTGATAATGATCGTTGGTGGGGCAAGTGTGTACGTGTGTTTGTGTGTGTGTGTGTGTGTGTGTGTGTGTGTGTGTGTGTGTGTGTGTGAATGTGTGTAAATGAAGGCGTCTGAGTGCGAACTGAACTGAAGCTTATAGAGGACTTCATTGAGGTGGCTGAAGTTAATACCCAGAAAAAGGAGCTCTGCGCTGTAGTAGATTTTCTTTGGAGGCATCTAAACCTGACAGGTTGCAGATTCCGTCCTCTTCGCCGTCGTCTTCTCCGGCTCTAAAATCTCATTTATATATACATATATATGTATATATACATATACATATGCGCACACACGCCCCGAACCCGAATCTTTGAAGCTACTACATGAATGCAGGAGGAGAGGAAGAGGTGGAGGAAGGAGGCTCAGCTCGATATTTGAGGATCATGGAGGGTCTCTCTCACCCTCTCCCTCTTTCTCTCGCTCACTCTCTATACATGGCGAATACACATGCGTGTACATAAAGGATGGAAGTGGGAAAAGTTTTTGATTCTCCTCGTTTACTCTACTCTGGTGTGCTGCTACCCGTTATACCCCTCTGCTGCTCCTGCCGCTTCGGAGGACTCTGTCTTCACACCCGCGCCTCCGACCTGGAAAAGAGGAGCGAACATGTGCGGATGTGACATTGTTGTTGTCATATTATGCGTGTACATATATATGAAAGTATATTTTTTAAGAATATTTGTAGATATGCACTCCTCCGGTGTTGTAGCGGACCACCCCGTCTTATTGTGCAATAAGTGATGGTGTGTGTGTGTGTGTGTGTGTGTGTGTGTGTGTGTGTGTGTGTGTGTGTGTGTGTGTGAGTGTAAGTGTGATGTGGAAGACGGAGAGGAGGGATAGGAAGGTTGTAAATTGACAAAATTATATCGGTAATTACGGAGTTATAGAATGGGGCAAGAGGAACTGGAGCATTCAGCTCTCTTTATGAGCAAGGAAAATGAAAGAACAAGAGGGAGTAGAATAGCTCCGTTTGGAAAAGAGCCGATTGAACAATTCCATTATGTTTCCAAACTTTTGTCTTCTCCAGTCCCTCACAGAGTGAATGGGAAAGAGCGAGGGTGTGTGTGTGTGTGTGTGCGTGTGTGTGTGTGTGTCTGTGTATGAGGGAGCAGGGTTGAATGTATAACGTGTTCTCTCTCTGACATAATAATATTTCTCTCACAGATTTTTCCCTACCCCCGGATCTTCTGGTTCTTGTACGGAAATTAATACATTTATATTTTCCACAAGAGATATAAGGTTGACTTAATTGGAAGTGGAAATACCTTACCGTGCTACTTTATATGTCTACCCCTTACGACGGCGACGTCGACTACCACTACTATACTACTAGGACCGCGCTATTCCCCAAACATCCCGCTAATATCCATTTGACTTTCTTCATTTTAATCCTGGCAAGTCCCAGGCAGGCTTTTACCCGGTTCTACCACCGCCACCACCCGTCCTCCTCTTCGTCCCGCATTTACCCCGTAGCGGACCCTACCGTGTACATACTAATTGATATGCAAAACCACGGTATATTCCGGACGACCCTCTCTGTGTACATGTGTGTACACATGGATACTTCCCACTCTTCACCATTATTATTTCCCTCACCCATTCCATCCTCCCTCCCCCACCCACACAGCCGCCTCCCTCTTTTTCCGCTTCCTCTTCTGTCATCTTTAGTAGCGGCTCGCTTTGAAATACATTTATAATTTCTAAATATATATGTAGAAATATGCTCGCCCGGAGTCGAAGGTTGGGATGATTGGGAGTCTACAGTAGTAAGATTATATGGTGGCAACTTTGGTCGTTTTTCTTCAAATGTTCATCAATTACTCTCTCGTTTTATTAGCCTACACTGTTCTCCTGTAGGATCCGTGTGTGTGTGTGTGTGTGAACTCCTACACATTCCCCATCCGGTCCTCACATTTGCCCTCTCGTCATTGGCCATGTGATGAGAGGGGGGATATGGGTGCTTAGGAGACATAAAACTGAGTCAAAATATCTTCTCTCTCTCTCTCTCTCAGACGATTGAGTCCCATAAGGATGTCGGGTATTACGAAGGGCCTGGATAAAGTGGCTAAGGGATTTCACTATGAATATTTACAAGCCTAAGTGGTCATACTTTTTCAAGAATCAAATGAACCGAAGCCGTAAAAATCCTCGGCTTGATAAACAAAGTAGTATAGTATACGGCGGAGGCATTTGCAACCAGCTGTTAGGACTTGTATTCGTAGTAGACTCTCTCTCTCTCTCTCTCTCTCTCTCATACACACAACTATCTCATCGCTACATGTAATCTGTCCTCTTGAAAACTCTGCTGTTGATGATGAGCTGGTGTGGAAGTTCCTCTTCAGAGGGTCAGGCCGCGGCTCTGACGAAAGGGGGAGGGGGGAAATGAGATAATCAAGTCAGAGCAGCGGACGGGGAAAGACACTGCGGCGGTATTTTTTTTGACGGAGTGAGAGAGGTATGGCGAGGCGAGTGAAAAAAGCATTTCGATCAAATTTCATTGGCCTCTTTAGACAGGCTAAACGGTTCCCCTAGTTTTTCCCTCGCTCCAATGTGTCATGTCATGTACACGCAGTTTATGGGACTTAATATGTGGCAAGGCTAGAGACTTATTGCCACCTTTATCATCTTACTCGGGAACGGGTGAGAGAGTCAGAGGGGCAGGGACAGGGAAGAAGGGTAATGTTATTCAGGGACTCACTCATTTGCTCGATTTCTACTGACACCAAGTTTTATGTAAACATGAGGAAGGATTACTTAAAAGACACGCACCACACAAACCATGGGATGTAACAGTAGATGGTTAATGCGTGTGGGGCGTGGGTTCTCCTCAGCCTCTTTGTAAGTCCCATTGTTTGGCCAATAAACACTGGCTCGAGTAGTAGTCCACAGGGTTGGGATATTATCAGCATCATACATATATGTGTGTGTGTGTGTGTGTGTACGACGCTACCGTCATTGTCCCCAACTAGATGAACATATGAACAGCGGAGCCGGGCCAGCACTCTGGAAGTTTGTTCATTTTCTGAGGCTCGTTACATGTGTGAGCCTTTTGTATTTGTGTGTGTGTGTGTGTGTGTGTGCGTTTGTGTGTGTTTAAGGGTTTCCCATCGCCGCTGAATGCAGTTCGTTGCAGTCGTTGTGTAGTAGTGGTGTAAACCGAGATGTTTGGAAGGTCCCTATCTCCGTATGCCTAGACGCGGGCGGGGGAGAAAAGGCATACGGGCTTACAGGTTGAGACTAATGTGGATTGACATGAGTCGACCTGAGTGAGGTTTGGAAATAAAAATGAGTGGAATCCATCCCGTTTGAACGATTTGTTGGGATATATGTGTAGTCACCTGTGCGGGTTCCACCTTCAGGGGGGAAAAGGACAGTTTCTTTTTCACTGAAAACTAAACAATGGAACTTCCTTTATTAACTCTCGCATCGAATTTCACAGTCGAGTTGTCAATGGGTTTTCCACGGTGGTAACTTCTGCCTTGCCAGCCAGCCAGCCAGCCAGTCAGTCCCAGACGGACAGACAGACAAGAAAAAAGGAACAATAATAATTCTGTACGTTACTGTTATGCGTGTGTGTGTGTGTGCATGCGTACGTGAACCACACGGCATACACTATTAGCCATTAGGTCACTGTCTTCAATTTTTTAGGGAGGGTAAGAGAGCTACACGGTGCACATCTGGGTAGTTGGATATGATTGTGCGCTCTTGTGTGTATAATAGTATTCGATGACGCGTCTTTTGATTCTGGCCGGTGTGTGTGCGTGTGTGTGTGTGTATGTGTGTGTGTGTGTGTGGTAAAGGGAAATGGTAAAAAATACCGTGTAGAATTGGCTTTATCTCCCTTAGTTTTTCACTTGTACGTACTTCTGCACGGTGCGGTAAGGAGTAGCCAGTCGTCGGTCCGTAGAGTCGCCTTGTTTATTGCCAGTCTTATAAAAGTCTCGCTTGAATTCTATATTGTGACTTTTTCTTTCCCATATTTATTCACACATATACATATATACGCATAGGATTAATTAAATAAGATTGATTTTTCAATCTTTGAAATTTACCGTCGTCCGTCCGTCCGTCCGTCACCACCTCACGTTTCCACGCAGTGCACAGCCCCTTGTGTGGGATCTTGAGGGGAGAGTCTTTTGTGAGCGGGAGTGGAGATGTATGTAAGTGTTGTTCCCTTGTTAGCTCTCGCCTCCAGATTCTTCCCCAGCCTGAGAGAGAGAGAGAAAACAGTACAAGAGGGAAGCAGTAGGAGACGTAGTAGTAGTACATGGAGATAAGTGGGGCCCGTAGACTTGTATTCTCTTTTATTATGCACACCTCAGCGGGGCTATTAACAGCTACTTTACAGCCTCCGCCTCCGTGCAGACCCCCGTGTTGAGGGTGGGAAATGTGATGATAGTGTGTGGTGAACTTGAGAGCTGTTTAGGTCTCTGTCTCCGGGTCGTCCCCGCTCATGTCTTTTCCCCATAGTAGTCTGACTTACTTTGTGTGGCTCTGGAAATCCATTAGTGGAATTAAAGGATTCATATGCTAAATAAGTGGAAATTCTTCCCCGCATTTCTTCACACACACGCACAAACACACACACATGGAGACACATAGCAAGCACAATGTAAGTTAGGCGGTAGGGAATTTTTAAACTCCCGCTCGTTCTCCTTGGTCCACGGTTGCTGCTGGCTGGCACTAATTTTCACTGTTGATTTCCCACGTAATATAGTTCCGACTCACATTCACACACCCCTAGCCACGTTCCCTATTACAGGCTTTACCGCCCGGTTGTCATATGAATGGGTCCTGACGTAACCGCCGCCACCAGGGCCCTCTCTCATTTCTCTCGTTTGTAATGCCCGCCACCGCCGTTCCTCCGATTCAATTCCTTCATTTGTTTCAGTTAATTTTCCCTCGGAAAGTGTAAAAGTTGAGGGAGGCGCTCTATGGAGTTGGAGGTGGTATGAGTAAGTGTGTGGGGAATGATCCCTGGTGTATATATGTAGATGCATGGGTATGTAGGAAGCATGTACATATGAGGGAGTCCGCGGAGCTCAACTAAAAGTTATACTACTACACAGTGTTAAGCGGAAGATGAGCTCTCGCTCTTTCACTTGTGTGTTGAATGAGAGAGCATTCATCTTGGCTCCCGCATACTTCCGCTCTCCCACTTCATCTTTCACTGGGGGAAATTAAGCGTAAACAGTGTGAGCAAGTAAGTGACAAGGAATGAAAGAAATTAATGTTGAGGAGGGAACATTTGAAAATAGTTCTGGTTAATATGAAATTAGATTTTTTCGCAAGATGGATGAATAGAGGACCTGGGGGAGGTCCGGGTGGAGGCTACTACCACTACAACTACTGCTACTAGGAGTAGATAGTGCCGTTCGTTATACACATATATATATATATATATACACATATTTAGGAGTAGTATTTAGGGCTCCGCGTTTTGAGTTTCTCTCTGGAGTTACCCCAACTCTCTCGCGTGTGGAACATCAAAAATGTCTGTTTGACTGGGATAACAAAAAAACAAACGGGCTGGCAAGAGTGGAAAAGTTTACACAACATGATGGATGATGTTAAAATTATGCTTAATGCAGACGGAGATATAGTTTACAGATCTCCTACTTCCCATAACTTCACCTTTAGAACAAGAGCAGCAGCAGCAGCAGCACACGGCACACACTGTACACACACCTACATACGCTTACATACACGGGACTTCATTGAGAAAATGCAGAGGAAAGAGTCCAAAAGGAATGGGCCGAGTCATCCTTAGTATTTTCCTTTGGAGTAATTGGTAAATTTCATCTTTTATTCTGCTCTGTATCCTCCTCCTCTCTTCACATCTCCCCTTAACACACAGAGGACACGGGGAGGAGTGTACATGTATAATGACGGGGGAAATAAATGGGAGCAGAACATATTGGAGTATTAAGAAAAACTCATACGTTCTTAAATCCTTGCCATGAGCTGGGCTCACACGTCTTCCGGTCCTCATAGCCCGCTCCTCCTGGTCATAGATTTCTCCTCTGCGTACACAGACCCACAGCCCAGAAACGGCGTAATGAGTAACGAAATGACGTGTGAAGATGAGGATTACCACCTAAAAATACAGAGGAGTTTCCTCTACCCTCCCCCCCTAACCCCCAACATCCATAAGATGCTCTCATCAGGTTGGCTCAGCAACGATATGAAGCCCTCAGACGTTTACTATATATGTGTATGTGCGGACCATAACTCATCATTACTTCACATACTCCCCATACGTCCAGGTCACCCTGGGAAATAGCAGATAGCTGTTGGAACACATTTCACAGGTGAAATGAGCTCAGGAGAGCTTGTTTATGAGACACGACCACTGCAGACACACAACCTCATTCATTTCTCCATATGGCTCTGTTCATATGGCAACTCCACACTCTTCCCCCCTTGTAGTGTACTATAACAACTTCTTCATGAATTATATCATTGGCACATGATGATGAATACCTTTGCTCTTGCTCCCTGCCAAAAAATTCCCTTTCAAATAACTCAGGAGGGGCTGCTGAAAGTGTCAATTTGTGAGACAAAGTGCCTCTCTCAGTACTAATACAGCATGGAAATTTATGACGATTCTTCTCAGCTCAAGTACTCACAGCATTGTTTGAAAGGATCATTGAAAGTGTGAAAACTGTCAAAATATCTGCCACATTGTACATACAGTCACATTCTCAACCCCGTTCATCCCGTAGCTCGCCCCTGCTGAAGAGGCCACTTTTCTCGAGTCAGTTAGGCTGGGCAGGTGGGTATTTTACGCACATACTTATTCGCACAGACACACACACAAACAAATACATGGTCGCAAGCGCGCACGCACACTTACACACACACACACATAAACAACCACACAGACACAGGCACATACGCATACACAGTATTCTAAGACGAAGACGGATCGGAGATGAGCTACGCTCAGTGTTGAAAAATTGAGATGGGGTCGTGATTAGAGGAAATTAATTGACTGATTGTACAAGTGCTGAACTATGGCTACTTTGTTCGTGCGGAAATTGAGGCTGAGAGAGATCCTGAGAAATGGTCAGCCAAGTAGGATGGGGGATCAAGTGAGAAAATACGAGCTTTTCTAACCTCCCCAGCCACTACAGAGCTGGGCTGCAAATAAAGTTATCGACTCTGCCAGCAGTAAAGCCTTCTTACAAGGTTTGTACGAGGGGATTTAACTTGTGTATGCAAGCATGTACGTGTGAATGTGTGTATGTGTGTGTGTGTGTGTGCCTCTGATCGTATCAGGCCATCCCTAGTGCTATATATTTGGGGCTGGAGTCAGAGTGAGCGGGAGGAATCGGACGGGGCTCATGCATGTGAGATAAAAGGAAAGTGGTCACTTGTTGACTGGTTGGCGGGGCCAAATGGTCACGACGTGTTTCCATCTTTCCTTCCGTTCCGCTGGCTATGCACGAGTCCACTAGCCCAAGCCAAAAGTACCATCGAATATATATATATATATATATACATATGTATAGATATAAACGTGCTCAGGCTCATGTGTAGAGAACATGAGGTATTGTGCTCTACGGGGCTCTTGTTGAATATGTGCGTGCGTATGTGTGTACGGGTGTGTGTATATATTTCCCCCCGGATCCTGGGCATTTCTTGGGAGGATGAAAAATGAACTTTGCTATGGTTGACACGGTCCAAATTGTTTTTGCATTCCATTTTTGATTCGAGCCAGAGAGAGAGAGAGAGAGAGCAAGAGTGAGAGAGGACATGAGTTGAAGAGAAATTATTTCTCTTTCGCTACATGCTCTCCAAACAGTCTGCTGCCGAGAATTTTTCCCGTTTTTTCCCAACAAATGCACAAGCTCTGTATACTTTGCCTCTTGGCTACTTTAAACCTCCGACTATGTAACCCCTGTTCAAGTCAACAGGGAGCCCCCTCACATACATACACGAGCACATATGGATACAGACGTCAACACTCATGCACACACTCACACATCTTCTCACATATACGATCACGCGTCACATGAGCCAAGAAAAATCGTCGCTGTATAGATCCAAATTTTAGATTTTCCCAAAGTAATTTCCTTGGGAAGAATTAGAGAGGGAATGTGTTTTTGGAAAGGTTCTTTCCCCTTCCAGGGGGATTCACCGTCCTCGTCGTTCCTGTATGCTATAAATGTGTGTGCAGTAAATTACAATGGTCCCTCCTTGCCACGGTACCATTATGTTATTAGGCTACCTCAATTTTTAAATCCGATATTTCTTAACCTGTCCTTCAAGGAAAAAAACTTGTGTTCACCCGCTCACAGATCCAGATAGCACACACACACACACTCTCACACAAACTCTCACACACACTCTCACACACATATCCACACACACGGTATATGAAAGGGAAAACATGCACGAGCCGGTACAAAAGTGAGTGTGCGGCTCGTCTTTTTAGGGATCTTTCTTACTTAAAATGACTCCTCCAACTAAGCACACCGAGGGCTCCGTCAGGCCCATGGTAAAGTGGCAGTGGAAGCGGAGTGCGTAAGAGAACACGATTAATTTCCTACAACGGGAGAGATTGAGAGACTACAGTTGATATACTATAATATTTACTTTGACTCCCATCCCTTCCCCCCTACATCGGTAATGCTGGATGCTGAGGCTACGTAACCCACATGGGTTGGTTCTTGGTGGCGTTCGTGTGTAATTGCCAGCAAAAATCCCTTTCATTATGTATTAGATTTATGACGGGGGGAAATTATCCAAAAATGGGAATCTCTTCACCATATCATTTCCCGCCTCCTCCCTACAACACAGAAAGAGAATCATGTGTATCATACACAGTGTACGATTACATGGACGAGATGAGCATAGTTGGAACATTTTTGACATTTCTCCTCACTTTAATTTGGCTCTTTCCTCAAATATTTTTACGTCTTCACTTTTTTTCCTCACCCCCGTACCATACCACTTACACCCATATGGTACGCCCCATCTCCGACACACACGGCCCCAGGTCTCCCCGCTCATCTCCCTCCCTTTGATCCTAATAATGTGAGCGATATGTAGGGTTCTCAACAGACATACACACAGATACACATAGGCACATTATACGCTCACAAGTGTGCACCCGCATATGCATACACAGACACACACACAAACACACACACACAGGCACAAACATAACATACACAAGCACACGCACACACATACAAGGAACATACTTATACGGCCCATTTGAAAAGTGCATCATCGGCAGCGGCAGGCCTGTATGTCCTGAGTGTTACAATATACTTGAGTAGTGGCAGTAGTTGTCGGCAATGTTGGGATTGGGAGGGAGTGAGATGAAGAGATGGAGATGATGTGAACTTACATTTTCTCCTTGACTTCTT
>WJFA01002635.1:0-15242 GCA_009870155.1 Pseudobourletiella spinata | reverse complement strand
AAATTAGACACTTGAAACCATGTTACGTTACAGACTATACTATCAATTCCCGCTCCATTATTACATGTAATCCTCCGCACCTACCTTGCTGTTTTGTACACACAACAACAACAACAACAAAAGGTTCAGCAGAGGCTAGCACAACAAGATCCGTTTTAAGGTATACGTTACGTAAACATACAGGCTTACAGACACACACACACACACACACACACACACACACTTACACACATACTTACACTGTAATTCCAAATAAGTGCTATAAGTCTACCCCACAAGTTCATGGCCACCACTTTCATACGAACATAATCACACATATGCATATAAATACACTCAAACTACACACACACACACACACACACACACACACATACAAAGTGCACATCGCCATTAAAAATTCAAAGTCTATACAGACTTCACTCAATTTTCACGTCATAAAGTCTTATACAGTCAGTACGAAATAACTTAATAAAGGACTGGGTGAAAACGTCAGGAGCCAGCATTCCAATTTAAATAACCGGACCATGTGGCAAGGATTATTGGGATAATTATTTTAACAATCTCTCGAATCTCTCTCGAAAAACACTTAAACTGGTAGCAGTTTATTGGGAGAGCAACCACTATATATTATTATATTCTGCAGTGGGCCGCGGCTGTGAGCATAGGATGATGATAACTGGCCGGACGAGATGAGAGATGCTGTTGAAAAGTGCTGAGAGAGAGAGAGAGAGGAAAAAAACTGCACCTCATTTCCCGTCGCCAAACGTCTCATTACACTCCTATAATAATCACCATCATCACCATCCCGGCCACACCATATCCTCGCCATATAGGCTCACACCCCTTTATTTACCAGTCTACACTTGTCCAAATAACTAAATTTCTTCCACGAGGAACATGGCGGTGCAGAAAGAGGATGAGGAGCAGCACTTTGGGAAAAAAATATCCTGGCTCATAAACCAGGGAAATTAAGGGAAAAGTCAAGATATCTCCACATGGTAAGACACGTTACGGCTGGTAGCCGATAGTAGTAGTGGTAGTACGAACCAGAGGAATGATGGGACCGAGCACAGTATCTCATCCCGGCTCACCCCGCCGCCACTACTGTTGTACTGTACATCACACACACACACACACACACACACACACACACACACACACAGCAGTTCAAACACAATTATAATTTACTTCCATTGTCGTAAAACTGACACAGGCACACACACACACACACAAACATTCACTCCGAGCTTCACCATGCTGGGCATATACGCACATAAACATAACACGTAGTCGGCTCTTGGCCAAAAAAAAAATCCTCCCTTGTAACCCTTTCAACTTTTTTCTTTAAAAAGCCGTGATTTCCCTCTTTTTCATCCCCGTCGTCGTCGTCGTCCACATCGTCTTCTCAACTTCTCCCTCATAATTCTGTCACTCTCTCACAGACAGACACTCTCGAGCAGATTCAAACTTGTTTTCTTCACTTCGGCACTTATGTCTTGAGACCGAGTGGGATGCCTCAGCTGACACCATCATATCACCATCATCTTGTGGCTTTTGTAGCAGCCTGGGCCAAAGGTACTGTTCTCAACCACCACCATCATTATCATCATCACCATCACCATACCTTTCAACCCAAATCCACAGTGTAGTCCGATCCTTCAAAAACTATATTGTGTAATTACTTGAGCAATCTTAATTACTTCAAACATGACTGCTAAACATTTTAGTTTCAAAGTCTATATCCAATAGATCGTCCCAGTCAGCAAGAGGATACACAGGCATCCATCCATCCATCCATCCATCCATTCAATCTCCACTACTATCCCTGCAAATCGTGAGCGAGCAGAAGAGCATCATCAATTGAAAAATGGCTGTCATGTGACCCATTCCAATATCCCAATAGCCTTCTCTCAGGTGTCCTCCAAGATTGATTGCATACCCTCAATCATGTCTCCCCGGCCCATGAATCACGCTTGCTCAAGTCCACAATCTACATTGTGGATTTGAACAGGTCGAGAGAAGAAAAAAAGCTTTCTAATTCATAAAATTCAATTTATCCCAACGGAACGGAACGCAATGCTCCTCTTCCCGTCCTCCGTCGTCGCCGTTGCTCCCCAAAATAAATTCTTCATTGAAGGAAACTTCGGTATACTGACAGACTGACTGACTAAAGTTGTTTGTTACATCAAATGGAGTATGTGTAACTTTTGTGGTATCACCTAACGCTATCACTAATACAACCAGAGCGGAGTGTCTCCGTCTCCGCCTTAGTCAGTCAGTCAGAAAAATCTAAGGCTTTTTCCACTCACTCTCTCTCTCTCTCTCAACTCATCCCTAGCTAATTGCTTAATCAGCCGACAGGGTGGAAACTCCTCAGGTTTTGCGTACAACCTACCAATAATTTACCCGGACAGGATCAATATGTGTGGGTATGTATGTGTGTGTGTGTGTGTATGTGTGTGAGTGTGTGCGTTTACAACGCTACCCTTCATACCTGTCCATAACCTTTGGGCCCTGAGTCAGTGCTGGTTCATAGGCTCCAATGAGTGCCGGAGTGAGTAATAATCAACTACACAAACCATTGTCGTCTCGTTGGAACACAAAACACAACAACGTTAAGTCTAGAGCCGAACGAGAGGGAAATACAGAGAGAGAGAGAGAGTCAGCAGCCCGCCTGTACATTAGGGAGATAGACAGCGGGCGAAGGAGTGAGCGAGAGAACAATCAATAAGGACTCTCTCACACACATCCACACACACACACACACACACACACACACTGTTCGAAGGTGTAAGTAAACTCATGGCCGGGGGCAGGCTGGCTGGCTAGCTGACTGGGAGAATCATATGACGACGACGACGACCATGATGATGATCATTTTGGAAAAAAGCAATCTAAATGAGAAATTACAAGATTTTTTCCCTCCTCCAGAACAGCCCTCACAACCCTTTAGCATGATTAATTCCGTCGCATTTATAAACTTGTCACAGCAGAGCGGGAATCAATTTTCCACAATATGTGTTTACTCCAATGGGCCACATTATTTCTCAACCCACCCGAGCCGGCTAACCCGTCAGCCAGCCAGCCAGCCAGCCAGCCAACCAGCCATCCAGCTATACACTATCATTCATTACCATTACCGAGTCTTACCCAACTTTCCCCGCTTCTAATTGCCCCATACCAGTTCCCCTCCGCAGAGCTCACATTATTATTACTATCATCATCATCATCTTCATCATCATCATCATCATTTTCATCTCCAAACCAACTCACTCAGTGTATCACTATACACAGTACATATGCCCACACTTCCTTTTGTTAATCCCGACATTATTCATTACACTTACTATTTCTTGTAGGATCACCATTCATCATCATCATCATAATACATATGCCCTAAAGCCAAACCGATTCATTCAGATCACACCAAAGTTCCGGCGGTGTACACACACACACTCCGCATTACTATATACTCATTGGAAAAACTGGAAGTTGGAGGTAGTTAGTTCAGCTCCCAGCCGGTCCCATTATTCGTCAAGTAGCTAGTAGACGTTGCGCTGTAGTAGTAGTAGCAGTAAAGTATTGTCATTCCCCAGACTTTTCCTATTGATAATGAGGTAATGGTGGGTCAGGGTAGACAATCATACACACACACCCACCCACACACACACACACACATACACACACATAGCCACACACACACACACATCGTGGCAAGCACCATCGTCCCACCACCCGCGCCAGCAGAGGACAAGCGAATAGTAAAAGTAAGAGTAATTGGATCATCCACTTAATTAAAAGAAAGTGAAGGCGAAAAGAAAAAGGGGGTCTATTAGCCCAAGAGTTACTCCGTGGAATGACAGGTACTAAAAATGTGGGCACGCGGGGGGAATTAGTTCCCTTTGTTCCTCACATCGCCGGAGCGGGGGAGGGGGTTACCAGCCAACAACAAAAGTCCTCCGCACTCGTCAGTCCTTCCGACGTCAGGCTCCTCTATAGCAGTCGTAGTAGTAGAAGTAGTATATTTATGGACGGACTCCAGTTCCCTCTTTAATGCAATCTCTCTTCTTCATACAATTGCCCAGAGAGAGAGAGATAGAATTCACAGTATTAGTGTGTGTGTGTGTGTGTGTGTGTGTGTGTTTGAGTATGTCTTTGTGTGTCTGTGCCATGTGAGCGTGTGCATTTGAGGAAATAAAATTTCGGAGAGACAGCGAACCTCCACACAGTTCTCGGCAGTAGAGGTTCATTCCGTTCGTATACACTACTCTCTCTACGGCGGCGGTGGTGGCGGGAGTGAATAGAAAATACCCGTCCTCCGTAAGGTTGCGGCTATCCAACTCCCTTTTACTCCTGCACACACTCACGACGACGACGACGACGACTCCGAGGCTACTCCTATACTGTGCTACTACTCGATCGTGTGTGAAGGAGCCTTCTCGCTCACTGCTCCTGCTACCTCACTCCTACTAATACTACTACTACTATACTATGCTACTACAAATCCTCTCCGACGACTGCATACTCACCCGCGCTCCGCTCCAACTTGGGGACAAATCGATAGTAACGCACAGAAACCCACGTTAGTTTATTAAAGACCAAGTAAAATCATATATACGTACAGCAGTAGTAGTAGCAGTAGTAGTGAGCGAGAGTGGTAGAGGTAGAGAGAGAGATAAGACAGACACACGCACAGTCCCAAGCACTTTTTACCCCAAAAAATACAAACTTAATGTGCTCCAGTCACGGAAACTCCTATTCGTATAAAATGTCTACTAATCCATATCTCGCCTCCGACACGCCAAGTCAGCTCTCTCGTAGCAAAATCATTTCAGCAACATACACACACATACACACACACACACACAAACAGCCTTTTACCCCAGCAGAGCTATCCAAGTATCCAAGTCCCTCATTCTGCTACTACTACTACTACTACTACCACCAAGTATTACTACAACTATACACAGTAGTATACGCATATATTACATACATATAATCTACACATTATGGACAACCCAGCTCATGTCTGACTGAGAGTGAGTGAGTGAGCAGCTAGCTAGTAGCTCCTTCCCTAACACCACCACCACCACCACCACCAACAGTTTCTTTGGAGTCCATTATACCCTTTATATATGCATGTCACCAGACAGGCAGGAGAGTAGTAGTGTGTGTAGTGATATTCATAGCGATCGTGGATTTCTCAGAACCCTGTGTCGCCCAGGTAGTAGTTGCAACCGTAAGGCACTGCTAGTACCACCACCACCACCAATGGTCTCAAAACCACTGTAGGCCGTCGCACAGGGTATCATAGAGCACTCAACTATACATCTTATATCATGTAGTTCGCTCCCTCTCTCTCTCTCTCTCTTTCTACATTTTCTCATCAAGTTCGCAAAGTAGGAAATTTTCTGGCCCAGGGGGAAATCATACTAACTTTTAACAATATACCAAATTACAGTCTAGGGGGTTGCCCACTCACCACCAAAGCCTATACACTTGCACACACACACACACACATACACACTTACAAACACACACACACACACACACTCATTCTCAGGACGCATAGGCACACACACAAACACACACTCATTCTCAGGACGCACAGGCACACACAAACTCTCACAACACACAAGCACACACTGAGAAAACGCGCAGGCGCACACTGGATCAGAAACCACACCGGCACACGGCACACATGCGGACTTGCTCACACACTCACAAACTTACACACACAAAGGCACACTCAATCCACGTGTGATACATACAAATGAGCGAATTTTCCGAATCCGAACAAGACTTGGCCCCTTCTTAGTTTACCCCGCACAAAAAAAGGTGAGTAAAACCCTTGTGATTTCCATCACGGGCACCACTCCATCAAATCCAGCGGGACTTTATTGGGGGAAATTCTCGGTCTCAGCCTCATATTTTAAAACAAACTCCATATATTTCTTTCATGTATTTAAAGCCACCCCGCTCAGTCAGTCAGCCAGCCAGCCAGCTCATATCACCATCCACCACCACCGTCCGGACCGAGAGCTCCATAACAAGACGGAGATTACTTCTCCTCCCTGGGAAAATAATTCAAAGCCCGCCCCCTCGGATTTCTCGTTAAATATCCAAATCCGATTGCCGACTCCTTAATTGGAACCTTGAACACCTTCATAATCTATCAAGTTAAGTCCTTCTTATCGCCCATTCTTGGGGTGGGAGGTATCAGAAGTGTAACAGCTTTCCCTACACAACAGCAGAGCCCGCCTTCAGATTCATACATGTATACATATATAAATACTGTGAGTGAGTGAGAGCGGACCATACAAGTAGCAGTAGTAGTGGCAGTAGTAGTAGACTATGCGACAAACAACAGGTTACAACGCGGGGGCTACAACAACAACAACGACAACAACGACAACAGAACCACATAGTCGTGTAGTGGGTAGCGCGTAGTACATAGTGTTTACTGTGTATTACAGTGGGAGAAGCCTCCGAGCGAGCCTTGCGTGCATTCTCAGGTTCCGTGACACGGATGGCCCTAGCGTGCAACCCCTGCACAACTTCCGCCGTACATTATATTTGCAATGAAATTAAAACTGAAATTGAAAATAAAATTGGAGCGGCTCAGCCGCTCTCCTCTTCTCTGAGTAAGTTTCTCCGTTTGGGCGAAGGAGGACTACTGTGAATTGTGGCGCGCTGGACGCAGCCTACATTTTTTTTCTCTCATTCTCTCTCTCTCTCTCTCTCTCTCCCTTTCCTAATTAAATAACAATTCCTCTGGACCGGTAGGGACCTCCCTTAAACCGCTATATTATACGTCCGAAACACACACGGGCACAGTTCAAATCATGATCATTATCAAACTCTCTCCCACTCTGACCACTCCGTATCAACATGGCGGCATCTGGTCTCCAACGGTCTTGGTTTTCCACCTTTCTTCGGATTCGCTTGCTTATCCCCATCCAGTTCTCCATAATAATAATAATAATAATAATAATAATTTATAATACACCATTCCGCTGTGCATAGAAATCCCCCCCGCTCTTTCCCACGCACACGCAGAAGTCTTGTATTCTTCACGTTCTTGCTACTACTATGGCCCGTGTTACTTCTATTATTTCCTTATATAAATACATACTGTAGTAGTAGGAGGACTTACACCTACAAACTAGACATAGAGAAAATAAAATACAATTAGCATAAAATTAAATTCAATCCACTACAAGCAATACTGTAGTTAGTATTATAACTACTATATAATAGTCAACAACTGTTATAGTAGTAGTCGATTTTTCCACTACTGCGGGACTCACCTTGAAAGTAGCTTTTAGTTCTAAGGTAGGAGACAGCAAGGCGAAGGATTGACAGTCGATCTAATTTCGATAGAATATTCTGTTCGAAGGGGAGGAGGGAGGCGAGGGTGTCCAGCTCGGCATTTAATCTCTCACGGTGACGTTTGGATGGATTCGACTTGGTTACTCCATCCTTCGGAGGTGGCTTCATCCTATACAAAAAGAGCCAGAGAGAGAGAGAGATATTAGACAGGCATAGACATAGACACAGACACACACAGGGAGACAACCATATAGACATTATTATACAGTATCATCATCAGATCCATTACACGGCCCAGGGAACGCGCCCAACTGACAATTATTATCCCGCTGTCAGAAATCATTCCATTTTTCTCCCCCACTCCTCTCGCATACTGCTCCCTCTCCGCGTCCCTCCCATCCCTCGTCCACATATTTCACAACTTTTTTTTCGCCCACCACCACCACCACCACCACCACCAATACCACCACCAGCAGCAGCATCACCACGTGCTCCCTCCCCCTTGTCCCGAACGACGCAGACTCATCTCCCCTCCTCTACATATTATTGCAATGATCCCAGATCCCACAATCCCACAACACCACACAAAACACATCATCATCATCTCCTAATAGAGACTATCAAGATAGACGTCCTGTCGAGTCGAGACAGAAGAGCTCGCCAGGTCAAGACACTATATGCTACTATATGTAATGATAGTCGGACCAAGACGGAGACTTTCTGGGAAACAATGGTAAATAATAGTCAAAAAGTAAGTGATGACATGAGAACCGGATTCCACATAAAAGCCTCAAAACTATATGCGCACACCTTCCACATTATGCCCGTTGTACACAGACTGCTGATACTGCTGCTGCTGCTCCGGCTGCTTCCCTCTCATTTCACCAGGGACCGTGACGCGAAAAAATGAATGAAAAATCCTCATTCCCAAACATAATTATGACCCTTACAGACTCCTCTGACTACATGGACTCGCATTATTACTACCATCTCTCTGTCCATATAGTATGGTACGGGTCGGTGGTGGTGGTGGTCGTGTGTGATTTGGAGAAAAAATCCCTTGTGTGTGTGTGTGTGTGTGTGTGTGTGTGTGTGTGTGTGTGCAAAGACTAACAACAGCCTGTCACTTTCAAATTCCCCACATAGATACAGACACCAGGTCGAGTACCGGTGGTGGTTGGTGGTGGTGGTACAAGAGCGTATGGAATACTCTTTAAACCTTCTCATGGCCCAACACAACAGGCATAGCACATAAGATGATGATTATTAAGGAAATACAGGGGGGAACTCTTAAATAACTTTAGACATGGCGATTAATAACTTGCTCTTTCCAAGCCGGAGTGCATCACCATCACCACCACCACCACCACCAAACGAAAAATCCCTCAAATTACTCGCCCATGCCTATCGCTCTCCAACATCATCATGATTATTATCATCTCTGTCAATTTTTTCCCTCTCCGTCCAGCTTCTCCAATACCAGTACTGTAGTCATCATCATCATCATCGTCTTCGTCTTCGTCGTCGTCGTCATCATCATCATCATCACCATCATCTTCTTCTCTCTTAGCCATCATCATCATTACCAGGCCGAGGAAAATATGAGGAAGGGAAACCAGCCCATTCCACATGCTCAAAACTTTGTGTGTGTGTGTGTGTGTATATGTCTGTGAGAGAGTTTCAGTCTCATTCCACATTGCCCACCCTTCCAAATCACTATAGACAGATGAAGACGATGACGATGACGACTGGATTGCTAAAAGACCATCGCTTACACACACACACACACACACATACACACGAATTGGTGGTTACTATGGGAACGTGAAGTCAACAGTATGTTACCTGTCTGATTCACCCCGCGGGACTGCCCTCTCCACTTCCGTTCCACGCTCTTAACTTTTGCATGGATTCAAAATCCTGTGAGTGTGGGGTGGAGGAGTGTGTGTGTGTATGTGTGTATGCGTATGAGTGTATATGCATATATTTGTGTGTGCGTGTGCACGAGTGTGTGTGTGTGTGTGTGTGTGTGTGTGCGTGTGTGCGTGTGTGTATGAGTGAGGATAGGAATACACCTTGTGAACATGTGAGACACAAGGTTCAGGTCCACCGTGGTGATAAACGACACACGCGTGTAATGACAGCCAGGAAGGCCTATGCTCTCTGTGTTATTGTGAGGGAGGGAAGGGCAATAAGGGAAGCATACTACTTTACTACATGGCAGCAGCGCGGGCACGGCTCCAGTCCACTGATTATTGTGCAATTCATGAGATTTTCGTCATTTCCATACGAACCCCTATCTCTCTCTCTCTTTCTCTCTCTCGTCCCCTCTTTTCCATTTCAAATTTCCTTCCAAAAGGAAACAGAGTGAAGGTAGTGGTGGTGGTGGTGGTGGTGGTGATACTCACAGGTTGCAGTACAACAACATCATCAAGACATACCTTGAGAACCCATCATGTGTGTGCCCCCTTATGCTAACCATATAGGCACCGTACCTTTTCCAATGGGGGTTACTTTTGTACTAGACGGTGGAATTATGTGAATTTAAAATGTGGAGTAAATGTTCATATGGAGTCGTCGTCGTCGTCGTCGACTTTTGGAATTCCAGCCAGTCGCAGTCGCAGCAGCCACACTCCAACCTATGTAATTGCCCTGTAGAAACAAGCTGGAGGATGTGGACGACGAATGCATGCGACGACGTTGATCCCGG
The DNA here is from genome assembly GCA_009870155.1 of Pseudobourletiella spinata. Classification (NCBI taxonomy): domain Eukaryota; kingdom Metazoa; phylum Arthropoda; class Collembola; order Symphypleona; family Bourletiellidae; genus Pseudobourletiella; species Pseudobourletiella spinata. Next base: position 5,200 of record WJFA01002635.1, on the reverse strand, counting down.
TCATTCAGCCAGCCAGCCAGCCAGTCAGTCAGTCAGTCATTCAGTCAAGTCAAAAGGTAAAGGTTCCTTCCCTTTATGTATATTATGTGTGTGTGTGTGTGTGGGGAGGGGGGGGAAGTTGGAAATTTTCCGAAGGTCCGGGTCAGGAAGTAATAATAATTGTCATAATAAGAAGACCGGTCTTTTCCTCATTCTAACGGCCCGACTCGACCCACATCTTCCACCCGCGTACTTTACTACCATAAAAATAGACGCTGCACCAGAGCTCTTCCTCAATACAGAGAGAACAGGATCCAAATGGCGGGCAGTCCATCCTCTGGTGGACATTATTGGTCTTGTGTGTGTGTGTCTGTGTGGACCCTGGCGGCAGCATAGTAGTTGGGGCGAGACCGGGAGCCGCGGCGTATACTTATGATTCCATATGGAAAAATATGGGTGAAATAATAACAATTTCTGGATTTTCCCTCAAAAAAATCCTATCATAATAATAAAAATTACCATTTAGAGAAAAGAAAACGACGAGGATAATTACATTTAATGAATACGTAGCTCAGCCAACATAATTACACACAGAGTTGTTTTTTCTCCACGCTCCGCTCTTCCTATATCCCTTTTGTACTACTACGGCAGGAGACAAGGAAACTCGGCGTTTTCTCCTCCTCTCACTCAGTAGTTAGTAACTTGCTGTGCGTTTGCTGGTGTGTGTATGTATTTGACTGTGTGCATGTGTTTGCCAGTGCAAGTGTGTATCCCTACGTAATATGTGTGTACGCCCGTGTGTACGTATGAGGAGTGTGTGCACATCCCACAACTTTTTTCCACCCCATGTGTTTTTTTTTGCCTAAATTCTCCTATCCTCCTGTCACTCAATTCAAATTATAGGTTTTATGTAATGAGCACTGATCGTCTCCTCTTTGCACCATCACCACCACTACCACCACCACCACCACCACCACCACAAGAATAATATAGCAGGCGGCGGAGTTGGTTTAGGACCGCAGACTGGCGCACTGGCTACACATATGAGAACCCAAAATATATATTATGCACATGACTGGTTCACTTTTCACTTCTACTCCACATGTCCGCTGAGAGATGAGTTGCATAGGACTGCAGAATTCCAGAGGGAAAAAAAAGTTTCTTCAACCTGACCTTTTCAAAGGGATTACATTCTGGGAAGGAGGACCCATCACCTTTTGCCGATCCTGTCCAGAGCAGTGTGTGTATGTGTGTTTGGGTGTGTGTGTGTGTGTGTGTGTGTGCGTGCGTGTGTGTGTGTGTGTGTGTATTGATACGAGAAACGACTGTTCCGGAGGTCACTACTGTTCATATCCATATGATGTGCCGAAATCTCCCCATCAAACCATCACCACCACCACCCGTCAGACCCATTCAATTGTCTATGGTAATTATGTGTATAATAATGTGACCACTCGCGCATTATTCCTCTGCTTTGCCTCCTTGTCCTGCGTTGTCGACTGCGGAACAGCTGCTGCTGCTGCTGCTGGACTCGCAATTTGCATTTGCAACAATCATAATTGTTCCTCACAGAGTCAAGTCAAAATTGCGCCATATCACAATCATAATCACCATCACCACTACCATCAAACATCACCAACTCCTTTGGAATTCCTTGACACAATGGCAACTGACATGGCTCAACACTGTGTGTGTATATATATGTACTGCACTACTAATGCCACACCACTCCGCTTGAGCAACCGCAAGTATCCACACACGGTAGCCTATCTTGACCCAATCTTCAGCCCAACTTTCCTTCCATCTTACACACACACACACANCTTACACACACACACACAAACACACACACACACACATACACACACACAAACAACCACACACACATTTACAATCAAACGGTGGAAATGTGGGACTAGATAGTTGCTAGCTCCACTTTTGGGTCCATTACGTAGCCGTAGCCAGCACCATCACTACCAACAGCAGCAGCACAGTGAGTCACATAGCTATGCACTTCATCAGCCTACAGCCTGCACCCATACACAACACACAGATCATCCAAAATCCTCGTCTCTCCTCATCCAGGACCAGCAAAATTCCAGAGAGACAAGAGTGATAGCGATAGCGACCTTGGAACCGGCCTGCAGACTTTTCCCCCGAGAAGACGAGGATGACGACGATGATGATGACGCACGGCGAGCTTGATTCGATTTTAATGAAAATGAATCCTAAATTTCCCAGGCCGTTTTTCATAATTAAACACGGTCAGGGCATTAACGGACGAGAATACACATGTGTGTGTGTGTGTTTATATATAAATGGAAGACGAAGAAGATGGACTGGAGGCATGTGAGCAAAAAACGGCATGATCTCCACTCAAATCCGAAGGAGCATGAATCTTCTCCACCAAAGTATGTGCAACTCTCTCTCTCTCTCTCTCTCTCTCTCTCTCGGGGAACTAATAAGTTGGGAAGAATGGAGAGAAAGAGCGAGAGAGAGAGAGATGATTATGATGAAGACAGAGGCGGTCATAGTAATAAATAAATATAAAAGTTGATTACTCTCCAGGTATTAGAGAATAAGATATCTTTCATTATTATTATTACTATGAACTATACGGCGAGCCAGGATGACGATGAGGGAAGATGAGAAGGAGAGAAAGAGAGAGAGAGAGAGAGAGAGTTACACATTAACCTCTTCCAGGCTCGTATGTCAGTGGCGGTGTGAGTTTGTCCGCTTCCATATACACACTTATCTCTCCATACTGTGAGTGACTGTTAGGGCCAACTATGTGCCTTATGATGATCACTTTTGAGTAAGTCCCCTCACTCAATGAGACTCGTACGATATGCTCGGGTCAGACTCAAATATTATATAAAACAAAACACAACAACAACAACAACAACAACAGCAACAACATAACTAATCGTAAGCATGAAGCCATAAAAATAAGTAAAAAAAAGTTACAATGAAAAATTATACTGTATAACAACAACAACATCAACAACAACAACATGTTTCCCCTCAAACTCTCTCAAACCTTATTTCTCGTTGTCATCCTATACATCCGTTCAACCCACACAACTACAAACATATAAACACAGACACACACACACTGCACTAGTCCGAGCTATAGTAAGTGTATAGCCATGCCGCGCGGCCCGACATTGCCAGGTTAGGTTGTTATACTTACTCACTCACAGAAGACTCACAGTCAAACCGGAGTAAGTAAAGTCCGTCCATAGAAAGCCAAAAAGCCAGAAAAGAGTTGAAGGGGGTGAAAAAAAAATCCCGCTTACGCATCCTACCATGATGAATGGACCAAGAACGTGGGGTAAAAAAAACAACGGGAGCACAAAAAAAGGGTCCACTTTTTCCTCCCTCACCTCTGATATCTCTCCTTGTATATTATATTCCTAAATTCAGAACATTAGGAGCGAGCCGGTACCATACCACACGAGGGACTTCCATATATACTACTACCGCTCCAGCAATATACTAAAAGTCCAAGGAATAAAACACTGTGTGGGGACCCTGGGCTACGGCATGGCATAAAGCAGCGCAGCACAGCCTGTCTGTATACAAACATCCCCCATGGTTGCATTTTATTGTAGCAGCGGAGCGGTATGGATGGACACACATTTACTACGGCAACTTACTACAACTAATATACTACAGACAACTTCTGCTTTGATCCCATTTCAGAAGGGAAGAAGACACACACATCTTCCGACTTGGATGTGAAGCCCATGTGTGTGTGTGCCGGTATGTGTGTGCCGGTGTGTGTGTGTGTGTCTGTGTGTCTGTGAGTAGCTCAAACCACAGAAGATAGAGAGAAATTGTTTTTTAATTCACCGTTTCTACCATTTTTTCCCTCAAGAACGATCTCATTTACTCAACCCTTTGTCTGCCCTCCAGACTGCTGAGGGAGATCTGCTGAGCAGGATTAACTTCAGCCGTGCTTTGAGATATATGCGCGGCAATGCTGGCACACTAATGTTCATATTCCTACGATGGAGAATTCACACATTTTAACTCGACGACGACGACGACGAATAAGACGACGTTGAAAAAATATCATTGGATTTTTTCACAGCCCCTCTCATTTCCCTCTCCTACTTATGCCGTGTGGCTCTGAATTTTCTACGAATTTAGATCCGGTTTTCCTGAATTCTTCTCGCTATGCACATACACGGTCTCATACACACACACACACACACACACGTAAATATATACACACTCACGGACCAGAAATTACACTAAAGCACGGCCAACAGGCCCCATATGAAACGCACAGCTCAATCCTCTCCACGCTCCCCTCCAATAAATCTGCATGAAAATTTGAATTTTTGCAGACACCCGAGTTCCCAGGCTATTCGGAGGGCTCTGTCTGGGAGACTCTCATAGTCTTACTCAGTATGAGTGAGTGAGTGAAACTCTGAGGAAATTACTCCATTTTTTATGAGGTGTCGTTATTCTATACACACACCCATACAGTCAGTTCCAACCAGAGAATTATAAGGGGGACTTGGAAAGGGAAATCTATGGATAGAGTTTACTGCGGGATTTAACAGGGAAAATCCTAACGAGTAAACTCCAGGTGGGCTTCTCCTACTTTAGTTCATTCCCCTTAAAAGTGAGCTGCTGCTGGTGCTGGTGCTGCTGCTGTTTTGGGTTTGGGAGGAAAAACTGGGTATTGGATCCCTGGCCCTTGACCTTTCCTGGGACAGTTTGTATATTGCAGCAGACTACATGGAGCACTACGCTAGGATATGGCTATTATAAGCGGCAAGCACTTTAAACAGCACTAGCCGTGCGTAAGGTGAGCGCACATGAGGACCTTTCATTACCCTTGCAAATCCAGTGGATGTAATCCACACAGTATACACATTTCCCCCGTCAATCCACCCAAAGCTGGTTCCTTGCTAAAACTTGTCAGATTTCCAGACAGTTTTTCAACCTCATGCAAAGTAAAGGAGCGAGACTTGGACAAGGGTCATATACTAAAGGCTCTGTCCGTCCGTCCGTCCGCCCGTCTTGACATGAGCCGCAGTAGCCAGATCAAAGAACAACACCAACATCAACAACGGCGACGACAACAACAACAACAACAAGTGAGCCGTGGCACAGGTTGCTCCGGGGTAGCCCATATAATGTAATTACATTGGAAAAGTATGGGAGAGAAAATGTTAAAAAGGAACAAGACACATAACATAGGAAT
>WJFA01002634.1:0-15244 GCA_009870155.1 Pseudobourletiella spinata | reverse complement strand
CATCTTCCCAACATTCCAAATCAGGGACAATGAACAGGGCCCTGGTTATTGCTTTGCAGTAGTGATGCGAGTCACCGTATCGCATCAAGAATCTCGCATCGTGCCAGTGCGATGCTCCGCATCGCATTCGCATCCAAAATTTGGGTCATTGGGCTTCGTATCGCATCGCATCGCACCGCACCAATACCGCATCCGAATTGATGAAAATCGAGAGTTGACCAAATCTTATGCACGGCATTGCATTCGTCAAGGTTCCAAAGCTATGCTGAGTATCTGCATCAGTGTAAGAAAATTAATAGAAGTTGGTTTAGCATGAATTTAGGTAAGATACTGCCTTATTTCTTCCAACCTTACTTCCACTATTCTCATTTTTGCGTGAATTAGCGGGTTCCGGAATTACTACACAATGACTGAATGCAATGCGACAGTGCTTCATATCGCAGCATATTCAGCATCGCATCGCACCGATCCCACTGCCGCATCAGCATCATGTCAAGCACTTAGTCCTGTTTTATTAACCCCTCAGCATCCCTCACAGAGTGAATACCCTATGCGGAACTTCTCCGTCAGTCAGTCGGATTTCCCGGAATCAAATCTTTCAAAAGATCATCAAAAGGGGAAAGTGCACATTTATTGGCCAAAAGGCTGACGGAGCATCAAGGATCGGGGGGGCTAAAACGTAGAGTTTCCCTACCACCAGGAAATCTTAAGGGGGAAAATGTGATGGTGATGTGGGAGCAAATAAACTTGGAGGTCACCTCAAATTATCAAGCAACTTCCCTCCATGCAAGGTCCTCCTGCGCAAAAGTTAATCAGGGAGGGGATCTTATAGTAGAGGAAACTATGGGATTTAATGAGGGGATCTCTCCCCGCTCAGTTTGCTCTGCCCTAATCGAACAGTGTCCTCTGCAGGCAGCATCCCGCAGTGTCCGGACGTCCATGTCATGTGCGCCTCATTTGTCCTCATATATGGACTCCCCAAGTGGAGGAACTGTAAGGATATAAGCTTCGGAATCAACGTCACCACATGGAAGCTCCCATAGCTTCCTCGCTTTAAAGCTAATAGCCCACGCTCCGTGGGGCTAAAAATAAGGGATCCAGTGGGCTGTACTGTGGTAATATGTAGTACCCGTCCCATCCACACAACATTTACACTGCTCTTCCCCCATCCCCCTTCGTTACCGTGCAGAGGGGTCCTCCTTATTCTTTGTGGGGAAACATAGTGGAGAAAGTTTGCTCCGAGCCACTTGGGACACTCATTTCCTAGCTACTGAACTGTATAGGTACTCCAGCATGGAGGTGCTGCAAATGCCGTCGTCTCCGCCTTGAAGATACTTTGAACGGAATGTGATCATGCGGAGACGGTGAGTGAGTCTTGGTTACAATGTAGAAAGAAACCCCGCTGGAGACATTTCCATACGAGCCATTGAATTTCGAAGGATTCGCAAAGCTATCACATTGTATACGCGGTCTAGGGGGAATCTCTCCTACCTCTTGTCTCAAGACTCTTTTGGATGGAAGAGTTGAGTCAGTCAGGCTGATGTGCTGCTGGCTGTTCTGTGATCGCAGGAACGGATGTTACTATTCAGATGTTGCTACACACTATACCTTCACCACACCATATTCCACCACCGCTCTCTCTCTCTCTCTCTCACACACACACACAGTCAGACAGTAGACTTGTAGACACCGCAAGTTTTACATTGAGCAAGAAGGAAGGCCCGGACCGGATGTCGTAATCCGCATACATATTTACGAAGTTCCCCTCTTTCTCATCCCCTCCGCTCACTCACAATGGTAGTAACATTCAGGATGTTCCGTCCGTGGTGGGAAGAAAGTTGGAAGCAGGAGAGAAAAAATAAAGGAGAAGACGTCTGTCTGGGGGATCCATAGGACCTCCTGCTCCCCCTCCGGCTCCTATGTGAGCGAGGCGGGAATTCATCCCCGCTGCCCCCGGTGGATTATGTCTCAAATCGGCTTCCGTCCATTATTACAACCGTCTCGAAATCCACTCGAGCCTCTCCCCACATGCTTCCGAGATGCAGAGCAAGAGAGATGCTATGCATGGGGTGGGAGGGAAACTTACAGCTTTATATTCTTCCTGAAGTTCACCACCCCTACTGCGACAGCCGACAACTCGTCCCCACCGCTGTACTGAGTAAAGGGGGAGGGCATCTACCTGAGCTTCTTCTATATGAAACACGGGAGATTTAGAGGCCCCGGGATCGGGAGGAACATCAAGTTTCACAAGCCAGGTTACACATGCCGGCTCCACCCAATCGACCTTGCCCGGATACTCCTCATTGATTATTCATTCGGTTTTGATCCACAATAGAGGATGGAGCTACACAGCCAGGGATGGTAGCGTCATACGGTCATACGGTGTGCTACATACCTACACAAATTTCTACCTGCCGTGGACGCGCGCCTCATGAGTGGATGAGGTAGCAGGTGTGTGCTGTTCCCACGGAGAGGGGGAAGACATTTACCTGATAGTAATATACGAATAGGGGGGAACAATAATTCTGTAGCCAAGATCCACGACCAAGTTTCAGTGCACCGAGTAGGAAATAGGAACGGTTTCTATCCGAATATAGGTCAACAACAGGTAAGCTCCTTACTCCTTTGCAATACTCGGAGCTTAAGCTGATCTCTCTCACAGTCACATCTCACACAGGGATAAATCATATCCTACGTTATGGAGGCAGGAGAGTGCTCTTCAGTTCCACCAATAATATCCCCAGTGCTTAAGTCAGTACTTATAGTGTAACTATAGGAACCCGTAAAACTTTTGAGAGGACTCCCCCTTGTTCAAACTGACTCTCATCCAGAGGATTTCACGAGAGGAAAAGATGGGGGAAAAGTGGAACGTTATTTTTTGAAAAGCATCCCACGGTAATTATCCGTCAAGGGTTAGTAGCATGGGAGTTGGGATGGAGCAAACTTTTTTTTTTAATTCTCGAATTCCCCTCTTCCACCGAATCCTCTAAAAACTCGAGTGGATGATGTGTGATGATGATGATATGTATGAAAAAATAATGATCTCATTTTCATCTTCCAAAGATCCCTCGTCATCCCCTCCCCGGAATACCTTAATTAATTTTGATTTTCCTCCACGTTCCGCCCCCTCACTTCAGTCATGAGACTTGTAATCTGTGAGAGAAGTGGTTTCTGTGGAATTGGTGGAACCCTCGGACGCGCGCGCGGGATTAAAAAGAAGTGGCGGTGGAGCCCTCCAATTTTCACATAGTAGTCATAACTGACTGAGAGAGAGAGAGAGAGAGGGAGAGAGAGGCGTACCGAAATCCGAGGACTCTTCTGCACTCGTCGTCACCCGATGCTGTGAGGCTCTCTCATCTTCGTCATCGTACTCACTATCCGAGTCGTCCAAGGTGTACTTCCAAGGTTTCTGATTCCCATTGCTGTCATAGGAGGAGGAATTGCTCATGCTGGCACTGGAGCAGCCGCTGGAACTCTTGCTACTCCCCTTACTCCCACCACCACCACCACCACCACCATTATTTTTCCCATTTGCGCAACCATCCACATTCCCATTATTCTTGTATATCCCATTTGAAGTTTCGGATTTGGCAAGCCGGTGACTCGGATGGGCTTTCAGTCTGTTGTACCGCACCCGCTTTCGGTCATCCCCCTTCCCGAACCCTGTAATTGAAGAAATAAGATAAGCTGGATGAGGTATAAGGACTCTGTGAAGAAGGAAATTAAGATTCGTGGCTGATGATCTAGAGCTATTAGTGGAAGCATTGGCTCCGATATAGCTTATAATGGTAGGAACTTCCTGTCACCAATGCCACCGACTGTAATACACCCCGCCAGTTTCTCCTAGTCCTTCAAACCTGCTCCACTGGTACAGCCGCCTCATCAAGTGGTTAAGTACTATTGAATGAGGGGCGGCGGAGGTGAGCGGATCGGATATCTCTCAGGTACCAGGAGAAATCCGAACGACCATCATCCTCCACAACTGCCACTCTTGAATCCACCACCGCGTCCTCAAAGCAGAACCCTCTCGTCATCTCCCACATCATCCAAGTCTGTAGAAATGTAATAAATACATCTGTCTGATGACAACACGTGGAGGGATTAATTCTCGTTTATACGCCAACCCCCCAAATGGGGCTACAGACCAAGTCCCACGGAGACCCACTGACAAGATCAACTTTCCCATTCCCCCGCCAGGATTTTTTGGAGCGGAGGAGCGGAAATAAAAAAAAAGTATCTTGGTAACATTCCTCCATCTTGGACGAGCAGGGAGAGAAAGTTGTGAAAATAATAAAAACTGGATGAGTTTTCCCTCAAAGTTTGACGCGGCTTTCCCTCCTCACTGTGGCATGCACTTCTGATTCTGATCATCTGCGAGAGAGGCTGATTGACGGGCGGGGGGCCGACTCTGTCCCTCTGGATTCTAACTTGTAAAGAAATAGTTATTACTACCGCCAGCCTTCCCCACGTATGTTAGGGCCACCCTAGAGGCTTACAATTCTTCTTAGCTTGTGAAACCTCTCATCCTCAAAATATACTTTCCCCCATCTAAACACTGTGTGTGTGGTCCGTAGGGGAAACGCTACTTTTCCTCCATTTTGCATTCCCTGGGAAACTTTCATTGGAATCTACCATGTGGAATGCCCCTCCTAATTTCATTTGGTGACGACACGTGAATAAGAACATGTTATGTGCACTGTTATTTTCCAGTTCCACTTCCTTCCGCAAAATTTCAGATGTTCCCAGTGCAGTGCAGTGCAGTGCAGTGAAGTGCGAGCATTAGGAATCAGGAGGGGACCTGTGCCGAACGGAGTTTCTTACTTTGGACTTCTTACTCCTTATGGATTAAACTCATTTATCCATAAGGATTTATTTACTATTACTTATTCAATCCCCTCCTCCTATGGATTGCGTCAGAGGGACGTTGCTGGTGGCATTGAATTCAAGGCATCTGTATATACCGGGAGGAAAACTGAATTTGTTCAAGTTAATGGAACCAGAAGGGACGGAGAGCTGTGGAGAAGCCATTATGGCCACTTAGAATTACCTACTATTGATCCACCCTTGCGCCGCCCCCTTACTACTCAGTATTCATACCCTCGGATCCTTAGTTATAGACGGGGACGTCAATTCCCTCGAGGCATAGGCATATATGACAAGTACGGATGTTTACAAAGTGTGTAATTATGTATAGGGGACAAAGCCCGGTTGCCATAAACTTCAAGGTCCGTAGTAATACTACTCTTACTACTACTACTGGCCAAGCTGAAATCAATATCCTCTTTCTTCAAAGTCTTCTTTCTTCTCCGGTACCGTCAATCCACGGCTCTAACTGAAGCCAGGGCGTCACTGTTGGGGAAAGGCTATATGTGGAGGCAATTATAAAGGGTAACCAGGGGTAAGGGATTCTATATTGTTATGGTATGAGGGGAAAACCCTGTTGTTGACTCTAGCGGGCGAACAACCATAATCAGAATATTTTCTGCCACTCAATCCTGGCTTTTAGGCCCTGTTCCTCATCCTGAGCTTGGATTCACTCCTAATGGGACGGTAGCCCCATCTTACATGATCTCTGTTTGCTGTATTTGAGCACATGATTTTGCACCCATGTGTTTAGAGTGACTACCCACTTCCTGTGTACCTACTAGTACAACACATAATTTGATCATGAATCTAGCAAACTCTACTTTGCCCTCCGCTCTTTCATCATACTAAAGCGTGCGAGGCCGTTGTTACAACGTGTATGTAAGAGCGGATTGAATTAGTTCCCCGTCCCCACGGTCTCCCATTGTAAACGTCAACTACTGCAGTTTTTATTCCAGGGTTGCCCAACAATACATGATGAGAGGATGATGATGATGAGTTGGGCTTCCGCAACCAACTCCGTCAAACATATCCGAGGCTAAGGTTGGGGGGAAGTGGGACGAGGGAGCGACATTATCAACTTGGCAATTCTTCTATATTTCCAACCCCCGTGGGGGAGACGGATAAAGTAAGAGATAAACTACAGTGTGCTGGCCGCCCCCGGATCCATCCTGTATTCAATCATCCCACAGAGTCCCAACCGTTGTCTCTCCTGTTCAAAGTCATGGCATATGTATATACACAAGGGTCCCGGATAATAATCTCAGCAGTCTTTCACCCACGCTCCACTTTGTGGTGGCTATCGCCGTCCACCACCAAACCCTTAGCCCCAAGCCCGTGATACCCTTTGCATGACATTAGAGGCCAGGCGTGGGATTGACACTGTGAGGCCACTGCACTGGGTATCCCTTGAGATTGAGGTTGGGAGTATGATTGATATTGTAAGGTTATGGGGTATCTCTTGCGGTTGGACGTATGGTTCATATTGCTAGACGTACAAGTGATAACCCTGATACCCAGGCCGGAAGTTTCGTTGACAAAGTGTGTGGCTGCGGGACAGATTGGTAGTGATCGGGGACATGGCTCACACTGTTCATGTTACAGGAGAATATCGGAACAGAGATCAGCGGAAAGTTCACATTTTCCGCCCACCCGTCTGAACAAGGGATGCACTAGACGGTTCTCTCTTATTTCCACTACATTTCCCTACTCGGACCGTGAAGTCCAGGGCTAGTCCTCACATTACCCCACCTCACCGCCCCTAAAGTTAGACCAACTAAGTAAAGTACTGTAGGAGTGCCATTCAGAGTATTCCTTATCCAGAGCCCTTCCATGTTTAAACGCAGTATAAAAGGCCTTATCTCAACTTTCCTTCGGGCTGCCTGGGCCGTAAACAGAGTTCCTTCCCCTTTTCTGTTGAAGACACATCATGGTAAAGTAGAACTACCACACCATGCACACACATCCTCGGTCCAGACAATAATAATTCCGAAAATCCCTTTTGAGCGGATCCCGTAGCCAACCAGGATTCCATTGCCCTTGGGATACGATACACTTATTTCCACGTACCCATTTGACGCTGTGTGCCATGTATTTCGGGGTAATGGGAATTGTTGTTGAAACAAAAATGGATGTGGATGCATGTACGCTGTGATGGGTAAACCGTGTCGCCGTAATTTCCTTTGGTAGCGGGCCTAACTTTAAAAAAACAAATTCTAAACTTTCCATTCAGGCGTATGTGTGTGTGTGTGTGTGTATGTGTATTTGCGTGGCTTGGAGAAAATGAACCTCGGTCATGGCGCAGACACACACACACACACACACACACACACACATACGTGGCACTCTCCGACTCCACATGAAGAACCTGAATTATTGAGGGGTGAACATGGGACTTCATCACGGGCGGAAATGGTTTTTGAAAAGGGAAAGGGCGAGTATGAGGATGGACCCGTTCAAATCTGACCATTGAATGGGACGGGAACATTTCAACTAACGATAATTCTCGGCCTTATAGTGGTACTTTACTCTCTCCCCACTCCCGCAAAACCCAGGACAACGGTGGATGGTCATGGGCTCCGTATCTCTGGTTACTGCGTACGTGATGACCCGACGGGCGAGTCATCTTAAACTCTACCCACAGGAAGACGAGGATGACGACGGAAAGAGATCCCATCGACGGACGCCGGAATGCCCATTAAAGACGGCGCACGCAACGCAGTATAATGATTGCATTACACTATCACCATGATGACTTTGAATTTTACGCTTATTTAGGTCCTGGCTATGTGTTCCCGCTAAAAGGCTATAGCGTTTCGGATATGTCCTCCACACACAAAACTCCCCACGTTCCCCTGCATTCCTCTCCCAACCAACTCCCATCAACATCTCCCGTCCGTCGTCGCTTTGGAGCAGTAAAAAGAACAGTGCCTTCTTTCTTCTTCTTCTTCTTCTTCTTCTTCGTAGTCGTCGTCTAAAACTCGACTCGTCTTTTTCATCTTCTCCTTCTCTCTCACACATACACACAGTACAGAGTTCAACTGTTACCAAGGACGGTGGCTGGTTCCAAACAAAAAAAAATACACGGGAAAAGTAGATGGATGGAGAGAGGAGGGAAGGTCCTCATTATCTATCCTGGGATTCCAAGCACATATCCCATTCCCCTCTCACTGGACACACTGAACAAGGGTAAGGAGACAGGTTCTATATAGCCGTTATCTGCTGTGATTAGATGCTGGGGCCGGGCTTAGCATGGCAATGACAAAACGTAGCACGAGCAACTGCCACGGCCACCCAAGCCAGGAACAGAGGACGAAAAACATAAATTATGCAGACGGAACCCTGGATTTTTGTCTACCAGAGTTGCGTACATTACAACAACGACTACTACCACCACCACTACGACTACTCATGCTACTACTACTACTACTACTACTACTACAACTACTACCAACACCACCACTTCTACTACCATCGTTAGTTCTGACATGGTTACAGCTGGAAGGAAAGAAGTAGTCCCTGTCCCAGCGGAGGTTTACGGTCTTAAATACCGAGGTAACTCGTGGGATTATTACTCCGAGCTTTCACCTTGGAAATAAACATCCGCCTCTCTCCTAGCCCCACTTTTCCAGTCCTTAAACCAGTCAAGCTGATGTGCTACTCTTACGATTACAGGAGTTACGATCCTACCTCACGCGCCCGCTCTCCCACTCTTTCTCTCTCTCTCTCTCTCTCTTGCTGCCCCTCTCTATACCTTTTTACTCATTTGCTCTCCCACAATTTCTGGATTGACTGTGAGTAAAATATTTGGGGTTATCTCGAACGAAAAATTAGTATTCCCAACTGGGAGTCGTCCGTCCGATGGATCGACCCCATCTCTCGAACAAGTCGTAGTGGGCTGAAGCCGCTTCATAATGGTCATTCTACGTACCCTTATATTGCTCTTACTGCTTATAGGTAATCATTCCTTGTCAGCCTGTACAACTCCTTAATCCTTTTACATTAGTGATCAATCACAATGAATGTTTGGCAGTTTTAATTGGGACAAGGCAGGGACCGGTGTGGGCGGAATTAAATGAAGACGAGACACACAAGATGGAGTTTCCCATTGCTGAACAAAACCTAATCCGCAGGTCCCGCTTAATTCTCCGAGACGAAGAGAGGCCAAAGAATACGAAGGGGCAGATTACTATATGTTCCTACAAAAACCCAAGTATCCTGCTCCTCTGGGGGATTAGAGTCGGAGAAGCGAGAAGAGCCCCATTAGGCTCGACTGTCGTAATAAAATTTTAACTTTTCCCCATTCATCCGCTGATAAATGCAAGGGCAGCGGCGGGGTGCGGGTGGGGTTCGGGGCGAGGGAGCTGTTTGTACTTGGAGTGATCATAATGCCTAATGTTTATATATCCTTGGCTTGTGTAAGCTCCTGATTGTGGAGGGAGGTAGTAAAAGAGTTGGGAGGCCGCTGAGGGGGCTCTATACTGACGGAGGATTTACGACAGACGGATGGATGGACAGGCGGGCGGCTGATGGGATCGGAGAGGAAATTGGAAACTGGACAACAACCGCAACAACAACAACAACAACAACAACAACAACTAACTCACCGCTGCTAATGCCGTGCTGCTGACTGTAGCCGTTCTTGGCGCTGGAGAAGGAGAAATTGGTGGAGAAGTTCTTCCAGAGAACCCAGAGCATTTTTACCGCCACCATTATTACGTTAGAAGTATTTTATTCTTGTTCGTATTCCTCTGTTGAACTGAGAGGTCTGAGCCGAGTCCAGACTCGATTAGAAATTCTAAGGGCCTTTCTATCTTCCGCCGAACGGGGCACGCCCCACTTCCCTTTCACCAGGAACGTGGTCGGATTTGACTGAAGCTACGAGAGTCCACGACGGATGATCCCAGACCCGCTCCTTCTTCTTAATAATTGGCACACAATGTAAATCCTCTCCTGGTGGCACACGGGAAAGTTTTCCTCCCAAAAGCACACATAGTTTCGTCTAACAGACTTGCGGAAACTAACTATCCCACAGAATTTTTCTCACGTTTGCAAAGTAACGCTCTGGAAGTGGGGACTTGACACTCTTGGAATTGTGATGAGTCAAATGCACGTCTCTTAAACCATCGTCTGCGTACACACTTGAAACTTGAAATTTCACAGCTGGAGTGGCCGGGATATTTGTCCCTTCGGGGTCAATACGGAACGTCGATAGAGGAAGAGTGAGGCAGTGAGCCAAAGGAGAGAGACAGAGCGGCTGTGACTGTGCGTAGTGTAAAATATTGCGAGGAGGTTACTGCTACTTGCCGGGAAAGTAAAGGAAGTGCATGATGATTCCTGGCGGAGGAGCGAGCTGGAGACTCTCCACTGTTGCTCGCTAGAATAGCAGAAAAGCAATGCGTGTCGATGTGGAAGTTACCCCCGTTCTAAATAATGCCCGAGAGTGGAAGCATCCTCCAACTGAGAAGGATCCTTCTTCTGCAGCCCACGAGCACACGTACCCACACGGCACCACCAGGCGGCCACACGAATGAACGTACTCCGTGTCCTACTCACTCGACCTACTCCTCCCAGCCCAACGAGACGGAGGAGAGGAGTAGGAGGAAAATGAGATGGTTGAGGCATGCACGCCGGGCCACCTAAAAGCCATGAAAGAGCTCTTGAAAAACTCATCTGCACTTTCTCACTCTTTCTCACTCCGTCGTCTCGACCTTTCGGAGGAGAAGAAGACAGGAAAGAGGGGAAAAGAGAGAACGAGTGAGGATCAGAATATTTTCATCTGCATCATCACAGCCCCGTCTAGTGATTGAAATTCGGGTGCGCACTCTTTTTCGTGCCGATCCCGATCATGATACCTTCACAGAGTTGTAGAGCATAGAAAAAATTACTGATTCGGTAAGAGGAGAAGATACTGAATCCGGATATTGCTACCGTTATTTTGTAAAAGTTTGTAACATGAACTAATCAGGCGGTCACGTGCATTAGCTGCCTAATTTAAATAACAAATGAAAAGTTCAAAATAAAAGCTAGAAAAGTTTGGAGCTCTCGATGAATCTCATACGAAATGATACTGCGGCTGAGTTTCACGGGTCAACGGCTTGACATTAATCAACATTGGTTGAAAATGACCGGTACGAATGACGGAAATCGCCTGAATGCGGCAATATTGCAGAAAATCGTGCTGGTAGGTTTTGAATTTTAAATTATTGGTAGCCTGAAATAAGTGTGACAGCAAGTAAAATTGAAATGTAAATGAGAAAGGCAACATTGAAATATGTATTTTCAACGTCAGATTCTTTAATATCTTCAACCACGCAAGATGCCGCTGGCAGAAAAAGGTGACGGGAAAGAGCCAGCATTCTTAATACAGTGTGCAAAATGTTTCTTTTGACCTCGCTCATCTTATGAAAAAATAAACAAGCCAGAGGGGTCATTCATTTAAAATTCAATTTGAATTTTTTAAAAATCAATACTAATAAGAAAAATTCAGATTTGCTGTGGTAAATTTCCAAATATTCCCAAAGAGCAGAGTATTAAGTAAAAAAAATTATTGCCATATGAAGTTAAATCTAATATTCATTGTGCCCAACGATGACGGTACCATACTGTGATTCCCATGCCGGAGTTGTTGTTGTTAGTACGCAAACGCACTCTTGCGCCTTCAAACGGCCCGAAATGTCTTCGATCGCTCTCAAAAGCCTGCCGAAAATTTTTTTACTGGAGGCCACTTCAACGGTGATAATGTAGTCAAACAAACTATGGAATATTTCAAGAGAAAATTTAGTTATAATTAAATTTTTTGGTGACTTCTGGGATTCCAGCAACGCCACAAAAATTACCAATCCCGAACTCTGTTGGTATTAGTTTCTCAGGACCAATTGTGAAGGGGATCGGGATCTCGAAATTTAGTTTTACCGACACCGATTACATCTTCCCAGTCACCGCCCCGTTCCTGCTCCACGATCAGCTTCTCCAAAACTGCTGAGGGCGCTCAAGATGTTTTCTGCTCCACTTAAGCGTAATTACCAACACGGGTTCATGCCTCACGCAACGTACACAGGAATATCAAATGCACACGGTATTCCGTCCCCGCAGAAATGATTCTGGTCCTCACTCCTGAACCTGTAACGATGTGGGGATGCACCTTTTCTTCTGGAGTGGATGAAAGTCTCACAGTCTCAAGTATCTTCCCCCGTCTCGCTCATCCGTGGAAGATAATGGAACTGAATTGTTGGGGGCGGGGGAGATATAAAAGTAACCTTGAACCGTCGGAGCGGGTGTGTGAGGGTCGGCGTGCGTGTGTGAAGTTCGTCTAGACGTGCCAGCAACCTCTCTTGACTATGTACACTTGCTACCACAAGCTATTGCACGAACCGTAGCACGAAAAAGGAGAAAGAAACAAGGTTCACACATGCAAACCGCTCCAGTGGGTTGGAAAGAGGAAGACGAAGAAAAGGGAAAACTAGAATGAGGGCCATACTAACTTGTACGCACACAAACCTTGAGAGTTTTATACACACACCAGAGGATCATTGTGTTGGCTCACTAAAGGAGCTGTGAGTTGCTCGCTGAAATAAGTGAGTAAAGGTTTTTGCGGAGATGGTGTTTCGGGGAGAGGCGCAGGATGGTCTAACAATATCGTCCATTTCAGGAAACTCCTTGTCAGTCAATTCTTTCGACAGGTCCTCTGGGAAAACGAGAGGAAGAGGAGCAAAGTAATTTACTTTCTTTGAAACCTTTTCCAACCGGCCAAGAGCGTGCTGCTGTAGGGAGGGAAGCGAGCTAGTGCACTCACATTCGGAAGTCAAGCTGGTCCAAAATGATTTTTGATTCTGTCCCGACGGTCATGTCAGCCCCTTCACGGTCCTTGTCACGGTGGGTCATGAATAATCTCTGCGAGAGCTTATTGGAACTCATTAACGACAACTGACTGGGAAGCGGAGCTCATGCGGAAAGGTTCTACGGTTTGAGAGAGGTTAGGGTCATTCAAAAATACAAAGGGGCGAGGCAGGCACGCTAGCTGGGCTCAACCTTAGAAATTTCCTCCGCCTCCGATGCAATATTAATAATTTGAACGGGGAGCAGGGGAGCACAATGCTTCAATCTCTTCCTCCCCGCTTTCATCCCCATGATTATCATAGCGCTTCTCACCCAATGGATATTTCTGGCTATCCATGGCCTGACCTTTACATTTCTCCCACATTCACATTGCATTGAGGAGGTCTTACCTACATACATATAGAAAGTTAGATGGTCTCAAGATTCAAACGTAGTGATTGATTACCCTAAACTTTGACCATCATCCTCTGCTTTGCCCTTCCCATCCGCAACATTCAGAGTTCTCGTTAATTACTATCCTTCCTCTTAGGTGCAACGTTAGCCTCCTTATAAAGGATATAGGATTCACGGGGGCACGTAAGTGGTCTTTACCCCGGAAAATTTGCTATGCTCCAGAGAGTTCCTGCAAGGTTCCGGACGAGGCAAAGAAAGTAACTACAACTCCAAAACAAGGATGAGGATCAGGGGGGCTCATCTGATGAAAACATTTGCCAATTAGTCAGACGTTCATTAAGGGAGATTAGGGCAAAGGTTGGTCCTTCAAAGTTTAATTTAAATATCCCACTCACGCCAACTTTGAAGGGTTTCAGACTCTGGGAAGCCTGAAACAATGGCAGAGCATTCATCATCGTGCTCGTAATCCAGTAATAATTAGGAAGACTCCGTCTTCTCCAGCTGGATTTTGAAGGATTTTCCTAACACCATGAACGATGTACAAGTTCACATTAACGTCTCTCGCTCTCTCTCTTCCTCTCCCTCTTTCTACTTGTTACGCTCAGTTCAATCATCCTCCAAAGCTCCACCTTCTCGTCAATGTCTTCTTCGGGGAATCCCATCCGTCCCTCTTGAGGTGAGCCGCTTCAACTTCCCTTTTATTTCCAGCATATCTAAAAGGGATCATCAGGATGGAACTGACTTTGCTGGCAAGCTGGGAAAAGTTCTCCTCTGGCATTTCCCACTCGTTCCTCATGGTCTGGAGAGAGTCTACAGAGGAGGGCGGAGAAAAGTGTTAGAAGCAAGCGTCAACTTTTCCTTGGAGTAGCCGCATAAGTATACACCCTTAAAGTCCAACTAGGACGATGGCAAAAAGCTATCGTCGTCGTAAAAACATACCGACATAGTTTCCTCCCGTGGTCGTCTCCAGGCTTGTTGCTTCACTCACTCCACACACAGCCCCGCTCCGAGTCCAAACAGAGGAGTTAAGCCGATAAATGTGAGGCAGAATGGTCACGACGTAAAATAAACATACAATAAACCATGGAGTCTCCAGCACGGCGATTTCCACCACCATCAAACCAAGACGCCATTTCCAGTCTCTCCTTTCAAGCGGGATTGACAAGCCCGTTTGAAAGGAGAGCCGAAACGTGCCTCAAGGACCAATGATGCACACAATTCCCCAGGGCACTGGAGAGCCGTATTCAAATTCCTCCCGGCATGCATAAAAACAGAAGGCTTTCCCCATTATGCTGCAGCTCGCCCGACTCTGGAGGATCCCATCCGGGAGCTCCATTCTAACAAATCCACTACAACTTCCCGCACACATGAAGGGACAGAATGAATCTATCAGACATAGCACATAGAATGATGAGAAAGTACTGCGGGAAAAAGCTTCCTCAACACTACGGAATTCACCCCCTTCCATGTCTTGGTCCTATGCATAAGAAACACAAGAATTACTGCCTTCACGTCATGTTCCCAGTTTATCTTATCACGGTATACTCCGTTCCAATGGGGTAAATATTTGTGTACGATAGGTAATCACATTCCACCATCGAAACTACACGTCATTTCTGAGACCAAGTTCCAACACCAGCGCATGTTACAAATATCGTGCCTACACCAGAGTACCTACAAACGTGCTTAGGTAGTCCGAAAGTTCGGCCAACAGAGCCTATCGTAAACGTTTTTTGCACTCCATATCTTCTTATACAATAAAATCCCTATCAGACTCTCCTTTGTTTGGGGTAAGCTCAAGGAACACTTGACGCTTCTTCATGTGCCGTATACCATTTGAAAACCAGTTAGGCGCATAAGCGTATTCAAACCTTGACCTCTGGTCAAAATAAAGGTCAAAATTCGACTAGTTCATTTTCAAATTGTTTGTCCCATCCAAAAACAAATGACAGCGCCAAAGAGCACCAAATTTTAATACTGTGACATATGACATGGTTTCAAATACTCAAGTCAAAAGTCAGACTTTGCTCCATGGTGGCAACTTGAGAATATCTGTCTTTGACCTTGGGTAATAGGCTGAAGCCAAATCTTTCACATAATAAGCTCTGTGGCTGGCTCATGTCCTTTGTCCGCAGTAAACTCTGCAATG
>WJFA01002633.1:0-15244 GCA_009870155.1 Pseudobourletiella spinata | reverse complement strand
CGCCGAGACGAATCGTTTGGTACCAAAGTTTCTAAATTTCGAGAGTAGTTGTCAATTTTTGGTCGAAACCTCGTGAAGTTACTCTATGTAACACAAGGTTTGATGGTGCCACTACATCTGTGGCTGTGTTTAATGTTCCGTCCGACATTAATACTCTGCATAGCACCGAGAGCTTAGTGTTTGAGAGGTCTGTATACCCTCCACCATCGGAAGATGCGTCCAAACTCAAGTGGGGAGTAGGACTCCTCACTTGGAGTAGGAGAGATGTAATGGGAAAATATGGAACCCTTTGTGCTACATATGGCTCAGTGATATCCGTATGGGGGAGTTAAAGCAAATTAAATTCAGATCGTATTGACTGAAGAGACCCAGCATTTGCTGTCGGTTTCTCCTGAAATATTGACCCTGTGTCTACGCTCACTTTTTCTTGAAAGACTTCCTTCTCATTTTCGCACCTCCAACTAGTTGGTTCGTCTTTGTCTGACGTTTAGGTTTAGAATTACGATTTTTCTTCTTTGCAGTCCTCTTTTGATTACGTCCTCCTATTTGAGAGCGCTTATTGAGGTGGCTTTTTTGCCTCCTTTTTGAAAGGAATAAAATACGTTGATTCTGTGGGTGCCAATCCTCCGCTACCACCAGTAATTTTATTTCGCATGTTCACGGCACCCCGTCCAATTTCGTTCTGATGACTCGGCTCAAGAACACATGATTTTTCATCACAAACAACTTGCCTAATTGTTTCGGGCGAAATTCAAGTCACACTTGTGTCTTTTTTATCAAACCTAAAAGGACGGAGAAACTCGTCCACCAATCTAATCCGCAACTGATTAAAATGTTGAGTGATCCGTGGTAAATCTAAAACTGGATTGAATGTTATTTCAAACTCTTTATTTATATCATAGTTAAGGCTAACTTCCTGTAGAATGCTAACCAGACGATTTTCGTATACTTGCTCTTTTACCAAGTCAGATACTTTTAGCATTTTGCGTGCCTCTCCTGCCTTGGGGGTTACACAGTCTGTATCCTCCTCTGTATACTCAATTTCCTCTTCTTCCTGAACAACCGTTCTTCCTGAACCTCTGTTAACGAGATTCTGGTATTAGACTGAAATACGCTACCTTTTTCTATGCCCAGATATTTGCAAAGCAGATCTGGTAAAATAATTTTTGCATGGTCGGGCACTTTATTGAGGACTAAATCAGATTATTATGATGAAAAAATCCAGCTTCAGCTATGGACTTTGCGGTGACGTACGGAACTTTGCATACTAGCGTCAGAAATCTCCTTTTTTCAATTTTCAATTTTTCATAATTGACATTTTCAAACTTTCTGGGAGTAAAGGGTTCGCCAAATTTCATACGATTTGCACATTCAGTGACTAACTCATAGGTTTGAGCCCCTTTATCTTTTTTGAGGTCCATGTTTCACGCACGGGGTGCATTCAGTGACTGCCTCACGTAGGAGCGGGAAACATATTTCGGTGAGTTTGTGCTCAAAGGGAGGGTGAGCGGGAAGCCAGTTTGGGGTAAACCGGTTTTACTCCTCGGTGGGGGAATGGGTGGGGCCGCCTCTATTCCCCCACTATTCCAAAAGTTGTGTGCCCCGAAAAGTCGCTAATTAGAACAACAGAACAACATAATTGATTTTTGTTACCTACCTTTAGATTCTAATTACCTTTATTAATTTTAAAAAAAATTATGAATGAGAATTTATTCACGATATAATCTATACAAGCATTCCATAATCCGGATAACGGAATATGGAACATGTTCAATATGTTCATGTATATTCAATATGCTCCATATTCCGTAATCCAGGCCATCTCCTGTGGAGGTTGTAATCCGTCTTCCGTAATCCTGCATATTTTATGGATTGTAATCCTAATCCAAAAGTAATCCAGTAAACTGCAATCCGTAATCCATCTGAGTTTCTTTGGATATCTCATCCCTGATCCCATGCCTAATTTCCCATCTATGTTGACTCTGTAGACATCGGAATGTCGCTCTTACCTCACTCCCGAAGGATTGGACTTCATCATGACGTCCAATCGGGTCCTTGGATGCGGCCCCGGGTCGGACTCTTTTCGGTCACTTCAAACGTGGGTAACTGTTGAGTTCGGTTTCCCGGTCAGCAGCTTCTTCGGCCATTAGATGGTTCGAATCCGGATTCCTCATATAAAGCGCGATCGAATCCGGCATTTCGGTGAGAACCATCCTAGCACGTCTTCGCCATGGCATCCCTTCATAGACTCGCAAGCCTTCAGAACCTAAGGAATTACGCGCGGATAACTCTCCCCCTAGAAACCGCCATCTTCGAGGATATCCATGGTCTCGATCAAATCATCATTTTCTTCGGCCCAGGCCAAAAAAACCTCATCCTCTAGCCCTTTGAAATTCTTCTCCTTTGGAACGACTCACGAGTCTTACAGAGCCACGACCGCTTTCGATTCCCAAGTCTCCTTTGCTGATGTGACCACTGGTCTTTCTGGTACCGTACACACAATAAATCACACAAAAGTAAGGTGTAAGAACTTACTCCAACTCCAAATCCGATGCTCTTGCAGTCCTAATATAGGTTACGACAAATACAAGGCAACTTAACTGCTACTAATCATTACTCATTCTTACTTCGGCTACTGCCGTACGGCCAGAATGCTCGTTATATTGCCCGTGCAGCTGAAAGGACTACCGTCTGAATTTTGGGATTATTTACAGACAAAAAAATACTGCGATGTTAAAAATAAGCTTAAGTATGAATACGATCATCTACCGGGCGCATAAGATAATACTCTCGGTAAGCGTACCCGCTCACCATCAGATTAAATGTAAGTTTCAATGGAAAAGGTCTAATGTTGATATTTTACACATCTCTACTTTAGTACTACCCAGTCTTGGTGGGAGTCTTCATGTTCGGTCCATACGTGCCAGATCCACCGTATGCTACCTCTTCTTCTCCGACGGGTTTGCTGGTTCGGGATGATCGTCTTAAGCCTCCCCGCGTGGAACTTCCGAGTGTGCTCCCGATGTCCGTGGCTTCTGAACTTGTGCAGCTAGACACACTCGTTGTAGCTGTTGCTGTCGACGGATGAACCTCAGTTCATACTTCGATCAGTCCTGGCTGACTCACGTTGTCTTCTCCTATCATTCGTCCAGGCTAACTCCTCCGTCATGGAATCTGGTTGACCCTCGATGACATCTGGTGTTTGACATGATGCTAATGCGGCACTGACATCTGTGCGATGCAATGCTAATGCGGTGCGATACGAAGCTCGTTCCCACCGAAATTTTAGTGCTAATGCAATACAAAGCGTCGCATTCGCACCGCATTTGGTGAAGCGCTGGGTATCGCACTGAAACCTTTTAGCCCCACCAACGAGAGACAGCAAAGAGTGGTATTTTCAAACGTTCTGACTGCGCTTAAGTTCGTTCTGCGCCATGAAGCTATCGTTATGAAGAGAGACCATGTGGCTGTGATGAAGACCTGATTTCTGGCAGTACTTTGCGGTGGAAGTTAAGGGGTTTCAGCTTACGGGGTAAGACGTGCAATCTGTGCTCTCCCAAAAATCTAAGTTTTCGTGAGCAAAGTACAGTTCGTTTTTGGAATCCAATCAATTAAGTGTTGGCCCCTCATTTCTACACTTTTTCTCAAGATCCGGATCTGAGCCTCCTTGCCTCATCTGATGGGGAAGACCCCAGTCGTGACAGAAGACACGCAGAGACCGTGCAGCGGAAGAGGCTGCTTCAGGCCGCTTAGGTGGAGGGGGCGGTAACCCAACTCGGAGTTGGGTTACCAGAAGAGGAGGCTGGGTTTTCTGGCGGTACCGCCCCTACTAATCAAGGGCAACCGGCCGCCACACCCAGCAATGCAGGCGGCATGGGCGTCCCCTACTATTCAGGGTCAGTGCAACCAACAACCGCATTCTCGGATGGTGAGCAACCGTCCCCCACCGCCTCAAACGGTGCGGGTGGAGTGCCCACACATGCACTGCTCGTCCGCAACCAGCACCAATAGCCAAAAGTGGGAGGGGCTCGGTTGCAACGGGCACCAGCACTGGGAAGCCAGTGACTTGGCTTTCAAAAGCCCTGCAGCAAAGCTTCACAGGAATTGCGAGGGCTAGGCGACGGGGATAGCGATGATAATCTGATTCGACGAAGCAGACGCACCTATCACTCCGCCAGCTTTCCATTCCTTCTCTACGCAGCTTACTGCTATAGCCCTATCCCGCGGGATTGGCGAGATGCTCCCCTGCCGCCTAAGGGATGGGCGTGTACTGATCACTGAAAGGGACATTGAAGGAGTATTGACGCTAAAGGCGTGGTGCAGGGAGGTAAAGTGGACAGATCCCTCAGGTGGAGGACGCGTGGCTTCATCGCTACCCTCGCTGAGACAGCGCCTACTGTCCAAGTTCCCCCTAGATACTGTTACTGCTTTTATATACCCATCACAAACGGGGAGTCCTTTAGGCTACCGTTCACCAGTGGCTCTGAGGACCAGTGACCTGAGGAACCTATGCAACCGCATGCGCGGGTGCAGGCAAAACTC
Organism: Pseudobourletiella spinata; assembly: GCA_009870155.1. NCBI lineage: Eukaryota > Metazoa > Arthropoda > Collembola > Symphypleona > Bourletiellidae > Pseudobourletiella > Pseudobourletiella spinata. The sequence continues at coordinate 10,702 of WJFA01002633.1, read as the reverse complement.
GGGGATGCCTCCGACCAACATGTGGGGCCTGTTGAGATCCCACTCGAACGGACACAGCCTTAACGAGGCTCTGGAGATCCGTATGGTCGTGGAGGCTGATCAGGCCACCCAATATTGGCTACAAGCCAGGCACCATAATTGGGTGTTCTACGGCGGGCTCAACCCCGCCGTGTTCAACCATTCGGTGCCACGAGACCGAGACGAACCTGGAGGGCGAGGAAGTGGTTGGTTCGAATACGCGTAAGCGTTGACCCCCCAACACAGAGGTGCGCAGGCTATGATGAGTCCTATGACCCGTTTTAACAGCTGCGGCGAGGTACGTCTCAGCCAGCATAACATGGACCGTTCTATGCAGGGGGTTCATGCCTGGACTGCGTCCAACCTTTACCCAGAACCACGTCCCTCTCACCCTCCGAACATCGAGGAGTCTTATACGTCCCCCAAGACCAAAAGGGTGACAGGGTTTCCCCGTCAACTTCAGATCTACTCTTCACAGGATACCGTAGCACGTCCTCTTGCTTGTGTAGTCACATGCAGCAATATTTCTGCCAAGATCCTTTCCCGGTACACAAATGGTGACCAAGTGGTCATCAGCACCAGGTGGAAGAACAAGGAGCTTTAATTGCTTCTATGCCAGGGGATTCCGTTACTCATCCGCCGGCGATCCTCATGGATCTAGTCAAATACTGTCTCAACAAGCTTTCGCTTATAGTAGTCGGTGCGGACTGCAACTCCCACAGCATAAGTTGGGGGAGCATAAATACCAACGAAAGAAGGACATCCCTCATAGACATCCCCCTTATTCCTCAGACTTAGAGATAGTGAACAAAGGTAATTCCCCAACGGTTGTGAACTCTCAAGATCTGAGGTATTGAATATTACCTTCACGAATGCACTGGCCAGAGACCTCATCTATGACTGGGTATTCAGCTCAGATGAATAGGGCTCTGACCACCATGATTATTTTCAAAGTTTGTTCCCCGAAGCCTCTTCGCGGAGAGTCCTCCAAGGTCTGAGAACCACAGGGGAGTGGTGTGTCGGATCAGGATTGGAACTCAACCCAGAGAAAACTGAAGTTATTGTCTTCAACAAGAGACGTAAATCCTAACCACTGCCGGGTAATTACTTGTCTTCTAATTCTGTGCTCAGATTGAATTTATTAATATTTGTTCGAGTGCTTAAACTTTAAACAAAAGAGTGGTAAAATGCCTGTACTCATTTTTTGAGCAAAAACGTTTTGATTAACCTGTAATCTATGGTAATCTCATTAAAACAATTTGTAAGAAAATTTAATCTACAATCTCAAAAAATTCGAGAAATCTGTTTTCTACAATCTCAAAAAAGAATTGACCTAGTAGTAGAAACTTTGTACTGTGTGGTGTAACGGCTTTTTCATTGTAACGGTAGGATTTTAGCTGTCTGCAGAGGTACCGTTATAAACAGAATTAACTCTAGCTTACGCGAAGACAACAATATAGAGCTTCCTCAACCTCATAAAAAAAGAAAAGATTTTAGCATCACAGCGTTCGATTTTTGACTCCCGCCCAGTATGATTTTCCCACTCACACCGGGTAGGTAAGTTTCCGCCTGCATTTCATAGGAATGCCAGAAGTCCAGATTTCATCAGGACTGTCCTGCTTTGAGCCCCTCGTACCTTATTTAGAATTCTGCGTCCTGATGGGATCAGGACTATCCTGATGGGATCAGGACTATCCTGATGGGATCAGGACTATCCTGATAGGATCAGAATTGTCCTGATTACAGATAAAAAAGTGTGTACATTAATTCACCAGTCTATTCACAATTTAGTCCAATTCAGCACAGTTTTAGCTTCCAAAATATTTTTAACGCTGTCGCGCCTGTAAATTCACATTAGTTGGATTTCAGATTTGTTTGAATGGCCCCAAATTTAACTTTAGCTTCACTTTAGTGTCAATTTCACTTACTGTCGATATCAATCAACCCTATTTAACTATTGTAAATATACTTTGGGTCATGTAGTCTTTTTGAGTGTTATGTCCAAAATTTCGAAATGCGTTAGTTTTTTGGGGGTTACCAACTCGGGTCCGGAGTTTTTCTGGCGGGTCCGACTGGGGTTGGGACACGTTTGGGATATTATCTCAGCCCAGAAGAAATTCGAGGGGCAGTGAGTGGTACCATTCTAAGCAGTTCGTCAATGTTGAGTGTAAAATTTTGAAGAGGTGCATGTTGGTTTTAGTGGGTAGGGAATTAGATCACAAAGGACGTAGATACAGGTATTCCGAGCGGCTATCTTGCCGCCTACAGGTTTTCCTTCCTGCCTTTAAGGTCATTGAATTTGTTGTCCGTATTTGGAATTCGGAAAATCTGGCGCCCCTACATGTCAAGTTTCCGTAAACACCGCACACGAAACACCGTTTTGAACTAAGGTATCGGAGTAAAGGTAGCGCTAATGCCTACGGCAGTTCCACTTCTGGCGCTGTGACGTCATCGGTGTCCACTCGCTATATCAATAACATTACTATACCACTAACTAATTTATTTTCAACACTTTTAATTAGTTGCTTTTCGCACACTGTTTTTCTGGCGATGCTTGACCATTGACTTACATCTTTTGACTAAATTAAGGTATTTAACTTTAATACGCATGCGTGCATAAATGAATTTTTTCGCAATGCACTCATCCAATTCGGGAAACTTCTTTCTAATGTGGAGAAATAATTTCATGCTGCAGTGTTTGCTACTCTGGAAAAACTCATACACACGCCTAAATTCACCAGGTAGAATAGGGCTTCATCATCAATTTCGCTGAATTTGAATTGCATCTCTCCTGAAAACATATTATTTTTTAGACGCCGATAAGGATGCCCGAAATTTAAATAATAATATAATGTTAAATAATACCACTTCACCAATCTCGGGCACGTCAATCTGTTCAATGTCATTGTGGGAATGAGCTGGTATTTGAATAGTATTGCAAAGTAGAGCAGTACAAAGATAATTTTATTCGTCCTCCTCTGTCACATTTGTACCTCTTGGCAGTTTTGTTTGTGACCCCAGAATGACCAACTGACAACTAATCTGTATCTGAATTCCGTTGCGGTAGGGTGGGTATTGGGACCGCCAAAAGATCTCACACGAGAGAAGAAACTTTCCAAACAGTCCTGGTTTAGCCGAGAAGTAAGGATGTATCCAAACTCTAAATTAGCGTTCAACTCCGCCTGCAGGACAAGGAGTGATCTTAAAGCTATTATAAGCCCGATCTGACATGGAAGTAGCACTCGCTTCTCGTTTCATGCTTTGGTTTTAAATTTGATGTCTTCAAGGAGTTCCCGTAGTACATCCAGATCTTCTACATGATCACTCATAAGATTTCCACCGAACCCCGATCGCAGTTGACTTCTCTGGTCAAAGGGAATCCTCGAGTTCATTACATCAAATCCATTATTTATAATAGCAAAAAAGCCGATGTTCGGGTTGGCTGGAAATGATTTCCACGCCGAACAAGACATACGGTGAGAAAAAAGTTGAACTGCAGGACGAACTCTCATTCTTCAATGAACCGACTTTGCCGAAAAGTTAGGACACAGTTTCACCAATTCCGTTTGCTCTTGCCATTTTATACAACACTGACTTGTCAACAACAGTAAGGCCAGGTAGTATCACACCATTGTCTAAAGTAGTGAGGAACATTCGGAAAGACGTACGCATTGCTGTCGCAATTGTACGGGTATGGAAAGGATACTTCTCCTGTACTAATCTTGAGAATCTTGAGCAACGCATGATTTTCTCCACCTAGATCGCAGACTGCAGCAACCACATTAAAACCTGCTTCTTCAACTTTCAAAATAATTTGAAACAAAGTGTCCTTATTCATGTCCGAATTAAATGTATAGAATATTAACTGCTTCCAAGTTCCAAAGAGCCCTCTCATAATAACAACTTGCACCTTGTTGTGAGAAACTATGCACTGATACTTAGGATCAATGGTAAATTAGGAGTTCAGGGCCATCTCATCGAAGGAAAAACCCGTAGCCCCTGACAATGTGCTCATCGAAGCCAATTTTTCTTTAATGACCGAAAGAACATCTTCAAGGAGTCCCTCTTCACATGGAAACTTGTGACTCAGTGTATTTAAGGTCCACATTGCTGGTAGAGGACAGAGAGGCAAAATACTTGGGATTGCATTTGGCTTAAGTCTTCTGACGTCGGACAACTTCAATAACTCAGCTCGCTAGTCACGCTCGAAATCATCGTCGGTAAAATGGTGAGAACAAATTCTAGCGTTTACGAAATCGGTTCGATCCTCACGCTTACATTTGATCACCCTCGATTTGTACACCGGAATTAACTTATCTAAGGGGAACCTATGGAATGTTAGGGCAGTCCCTTGTACTGCTTAACTTTTCCTGTGCTCTTACATTCTGCCACGGCGCACACAAATGGCATTATTTAAACGCATTTAGCAATTAAACATGAGCTCGCAATAAACATCCGTGCTTAGTAGCATACCGGCACAACTTTCGCGCCAATTCGTACACCCTAGATGACGCGGTCGTATCACGTGAGGAAGCATGTGTGGGGAACAGCTGTACCTTTACTCCAATACCTTGGTTTTGAACTGAGCTTTTTTATAGCAAAACGGAAAGGCTTGAGCATCACGGCATCCGATTTTCGACTACCGCCGAGTATACGATCCTCCCATCGATTAATTACGATTTCGCGCTGGACTTCATCATTCAGTCCGTTCTGGCGGGAAATACGAAAGTTTGTTTTCCAACTGAGAATCGCTTATAACTCGAGAACGAGTTGATAGATTTCAGTGATTGTTATTTTAAACGATAGAGAACTAAATTCTCTCGAACTTCCTTTCAGGATTTTAGAAACACTGCAATAGATTTTTCAAAGTTTTAAACTGACGCTGAAATTTGTATTTCTTGAAAATCATGAAATTTTGCAAACTTTTTTTCCAATTTTGAGTAACAGCACGCAAGACATAAAAACAAAGTCTGATTGTAGCTTGCAGAGAATTTAATTCTCTATCGTTTGAAACCAAAATCACTCAAATCTGTCTTTTCTTGAAAATCATGAAATTTTGCAAACTTTTTTTCCAATTTTGAGTAACAGCACGCAAGACATAAAAACAAAGTCTGCTTGTTGATTGTAGAGAATTTAATTTTCTATCGTTTGAAACCAAAATCACTCAAATCTGTCAATGAGTTCGTGAGTTATGCGTGGGACCTTAAAAGTAAAAATTATGATCACTTTAGAGTTCCCACGGAAAAACCCGCATAACTCACGAACTCATTGACAGATTTGAGTGATTTTGGTTTCAAACGATAGCGAATTAAATTCTCTACAATCAACAGGTCAACTCGTTCTCGAGTTATGCGCGATTCGCAGTTGGAAAGCAGAAACTTTCGTATTTCCCGCCAGGATGGACCGAAGGATGAAATGCAGCGCGAAATCGTAATTACTCGATGGGAGGATTGTATTTGTATACTGGGCGGTAGTCGAAAATCGGATGCCATGATGATCAAGCCTTTCCGTTTTGCTATGAAAATGCTCACTACATTTTTACATGCTGTACCCATAGGGCTGTTTTGAGAACTTTTGACCCATGAGAAATTTTTACGTAAGTTAAAATAATATGCAACTTTCTGATTTTTTGTTCTATCATCATTTACTCATTAAGGTGGGAGCGTGCAACTCTAAATTTGACTTCTCTACAACTTTCTCGCCTTCTGATAGTGTCCTCTTTAGCGTTCATGAAACAGTAAGAATTCGAACTTCGTAGAATAGTAGCGCCAATTAGTAATGAAAAACGACAGCTAACATATCAATCAAGAATTAATTACCCTTTGTACAGTCGCATATCGCAACACCTTCCTACTCAGAAAGGTAAATTGCAGACGAACAAAGTTAGAAAATTGATCATGAATGCTACTTGAGTCGATTTTGCCTGGATCCCTCCTAAATTGGCATTCTTTTTGCTCGGATCGTCCTTGTTGCACAAATCAGTGTTGCAATAGCACCTTTCGGTATCTTCCTTCTTGTCTTTCAAAGAAACGCACTTTCCTGCAAGTCCTAGTTGCTCATTTTTAAGATAACTTCTAACAAGTATTTTCGCTGTTTTGACGTAATCCGTGTGGCAGTAAGTCGTGGCTATTGAAACGCAAAGAGAGTCAAATAATAATTTAGAGATAATTTAGAACCGACGAGCTTAAAAATAAAATGAGTACTTTTGGTACGACACTATTATTTGAAAATTAATGGATAAGATTATGGCAGTATTCGAAAAAAATTATTCTTGAATAAATGCAGTTTGAAAACAAATAAGTCGTGGCAGATGCTGTGTATTGATGCATTAACGTTTTTACCTCAGCTTTATTAAAAACGGATCATGTCGTAACAGAAAATGTATTACCTGAGTCTGGAGTCCATGTAGTTGCAACTTTTACTGCCTCAGATAAACATTGTTCTTTCCAAATACTCCCAGGAAAATTATTACATTCATAGCATTTAAGCCCTATGAAAACAAATTTAGTTATGGATTTTCTTGTTCAATAAAGACCAATAATATTGAATACCTGTACAGTTTTGCAACAGACAAGTTGCACCAAAAAATACGAGAGTAAGAAATTGCATTATTTTTTACAGAAAGTGTTGTATGGCACTCAAAACACAACCGAAAAATGATGTGCACTATTAATCAATAATTGAGATTCACGATTCTGTACATATCAGCTGCATAACCTGTTCATCTGGATTGTGACTCTCTGACTTCTAGCTTGACCGTAGAAACAGAAGACTTTTCTGATAAGAGCTTCAGATTTGATTACTTTCTGAATCAACTTAAAATAAATATTTCGTTTGTTTGAAGGTTGCTCTTTGTTTACTACCTCAAGCATTAGTGTGCTACAAGTCATAGAACTATGGAAATATTGCTCACCTCACGCATCGTCTTTTTTAATTAGAGTTGTTCCCTTTTCCACTTCGAAACGGAAACGAAATAACCGTTTCCGCGCCCGCTCCGTTTCCAATTTTTTGCGGTTGCTGTCGTGAAATCCTTGGATACAGCACGGAGACGGCAACCATGGCACGAAGTCTCTTCCGTGTCTGAGGACGTTTAGGGCAAAGTAATATTCAATGATAGCGATAACTGTACATTTTACTCTTCGTAAGCCGGTAAAGTCTCTGAAGCGTAAGTGTAAAATATTGCGATGAATACTTAATGAAAACCCGTAATAGCACATTTCATTGATCACTACAACATGCCCACAGGCTTCAATTTTATGTGGCTCCGGCAGCCAAACTTCGGATGCTCCAAGAACTATGATCTTGAAAATTGTCCTGCGCAAAATAAGTCCTATTTCGAGAGGGCTTTTTTTGAAAGCGTTAAAATTACAGGGTGAGCCACAAGTTCTGATACACTGTAAAATTTGGCTTATAACTGAAGTACGGGTCTAACATTTCTGAAGTCTTGCACGCATGTAGCTTGTATTATTAGGTTATTACGTTCAGCAAGGCCAGTGGCTAAGCCACCTAAAAATTTCTGTAGCCACTTCAATTCATTGGAGTCGAATACCCGCGGTACGCAGGACCCGTCTTTGATTTTTAGCACTTATCTCAAGACTTTGAAGAGATAGGTAGCCAATCTTATGCACAGTTACGGAGGGTTACTTGGGCACTATCATATATGAACTTTGAGTTTTTTCATGAGCGCGGAGTTCAGGAGAGTTATCGGAAGTCACATCCTCACCGATGATATTTCTAAGATTTTCATTCACCACCACCCAAATTTATATTTTTTTACTTGCCGTTTGCGCAAAACTGAATTAATCTTTATGAAATTATGTGATTATGTGCACACACGCTTACACTTTCAGTAGCCTTAAAAGTATTGCTCTAGGAGGTCCCAGTAACAAGAATTTCAAAAATAACTACAAAAGTGAGTATTTTTACATTTCAGCCTAGATTCCATGTTTGGTAATTGTTTTAACAAAACAATTTTGCTTATAATAATCTAGGAGAGTTGTGAAATTAAATCTGTTTGAGCCCGAAGTATCAGGTAGAGATGACACACGCAAAATTATTTGTGTTAGAGCAGCGAGTCGCGTACACCTTCGAATGTAATATGGTATGATGTTTTCGATTCCCCCGTATCCATGGAAACTGTGTTGACATAAAGTCTGCAAAAACTTCTGGTCTGTCTAATGATACTAACCAAGAGTTTGAGTTTGCGTAAACCGTTGATTTTCTATCACCGTTTTTCCATTTCTGTTTACGGTTCTTATGATTTTAATCGTTACGTTAGGCTTATCAGTTTTGGAATTTTTCACGGTTGTTCTCCACGTCTTTCTATTCGTGAATACTGTTGCTATCCAGTCTAAATTCTGCTATAGCGATGATAGATTCACATGGTTCTTGTGTAAACTTGTATGAGCATCTGCCGATATGGTGAATGGTTATTTATATTCCATTCATATATGTTGAACTTCAGTATTTTAAGTGCCTCTCTTGCGTCATTGACTTCATCGAATATTTTTGACAGCCCATTTGCGGAAGAGTATGACAGTGGTTGAAGATTTTGAAGTATGTCCATGTAATTGGATTTCAGCTTTCCTGTGTTGTTACATTTGCTGCAGATTGCCTTCAAAGAACGGTCGAGGTTCTGTGCCGCCAATGAGATTGACTTTACTGTGTTCACTGGCCCTCCAGGCTCCAATGACTGTTCAGAATTTGAAGATTTTGCACGTCGGGTATTTTTAATCCAGAACTGAAGTTTTGAATGTCGTTCCGTCCTATCCAATTTTCGAATTTTCCATCAAATAGTGGAATGGTGAAATTCGGCAACGTCGTATTTGTAGGTTGGGAAAAATCTCGTTTATTGTTGGTTTGCTTCGGTATTAACTGTAGGGACATTTCGGTGCTTTCGAGTATGGAACTGATTTCTTTGTATTTCGGAAATTACTGATCCTTGTTATCTCTATACCTTCTTGCTCCACAGCATCGCATATGCGTTCAAAAATTGCAGTGAACTTGATGTGGTTGTCATCTAAATTTTTCCCGCAGACCTTTGCGACCTATGGTTTAATCTGAGCAACATTTATAGCATTTCGCCTCCGATTCTTGTGGAGTAGTTTCCACGTGTTCACCAAAAGTTGTCATATGCCCCTTTTGTGAACTGTTTTAATTTCTTTCTTGTGTTCTGTGGCTTCATCACAATTCGAAAAGTATGCGGTAGGAGTTCCTACTGCTTCATAATGATTTTCGTCATTGCAGCTTGGAGGAGTCTCTTGGGAAGATGCCTTATGTGACGGGTAAATAACTTTTAACAAACAATATTTTCGACAAATCTCTGCTTTAATTCTATGTCTACGGCTTTTTTTCTTCGTAGATTACTTACGCTGGTGGAATTTTCAAGAGAAAAAAACTTAATGTAAGCGTATTAGCTTTTACGAATTATTTGATCCACCGCCGTGCGAAGGATAGTAGTTTACAAAACGATACAGCGGACTCAGATAAAAAAATTTATCCGACTGCCCGGACCGTGGGGAGTCGAAAACGCGCTGACGGGGACTGAGTGGGCGTTGGAGAACAAAAGGAAGACGACCAGAAGGACCTGGGGGTGAATTGTTTACAACTAGTTGAGAATGTAATCAGGAACACTGTCGGTATGCATCATCGACTTCCAAAGCCGAAACAATTCCTAAAGCTCGGCGGAGGTTCAAGAATTCTAACAGGAATTTGATGGCGACCGTCTTTATACTGCGCTAAAGCTCAGCGTTTTCAGGTCGACGCTGATAATTCTTTGCAAAGATTGTATATGGAAATCGGAAAGCTAAATTTCAGTAATCTCTAGCAAAATTCTTGCTCTGTAGGTATTACGGCAGGAGGAATTATAAACTTCATTAATGGTCGTTTTCAAATATCGATGGTGCACAGCGCAGACTACATATGCCCGCGCAGCGAATGTCTAGAAATATAACCTCTGACATAGCAGCATCAGCGAAAATTTAGATTGAAGGGGGCTAGAGCACCGCACTCAATTCCAAAAATCCTAGATTTGGTACCCAAAATATATTAATTTATTACAAACTATCAAAATGTTCGTTTCAGCTTTGCCATGAATGTTTTCCATCAGTTTGTCTACTCTGTATAACAGTTTTTTCTCGGAGTGAAATCTCAAGAGGAGCTCTTTAGGCATTACAGGCAGGAGGAGGCATTATAAACCTCATTAATGGTCGTTTTCAAATATCGATGGTGCACAGCGCCGACTCCATATACCCGCGCTGCGAGTGTCCAGAAGCATAACCTCTGACAAAGCTGCAGGTGCGGAAACTCAGATTCGACCATCATGGAGGGTCTCAAAGTTTATCCTAATGGGAATTAATATATGATTTTTAAGTGAAGACGTATCCCCCCTTTGGTACCCACTGATGAAAACTTTGAGGGCCCATAACTCAATCTAAATTCGCGCACCTAGAAATTAGCCATTGTTAATCTCTCTGGAGCACATGATTATTGATTTGTGCTTTGGTGACATGTAAAAAAGTTAGCTTGAGTTCTCACAACTTTTGTGCATCATGGGGCGCCGAAATCTGTCATCACAATATTTTTGTAAAATGTTCAGAAGTAAGGGGCCGTACATAAATATCGATAGCCTGTTGAAGGTAGGGGGGTTCGAAAATTATATCGTTTGATATCCATGGGGGAGGGG
>WJFA01002632.1:0-15248 GCA_009870155.1 Pseudobourletiella spinata | reverse complement strand
GAGAGAGAGAAAGAGAGTGAAACTGCTCATGCAGTGTGAGAAATTATTGCAGACGCAAGATTGAGTCGTTTTCCGGATGGCTCAAAAATCTTGTACCTCTCCGTCTCTCTCTCTCTCTCTCTCGCCTCTTCTCGGTGGAATGGATGAGGAAATGTGTAGATTTTTTCTTCAGTGGTCATGTGAGATTCGGTTGTTCTACTACAACTACTACAACGACAACTTGCTACTCCGACTATTGGAGGTACTTGTATTACTACTGATATTACTACTTGTGCTGCTGCCACTACTACTACTAATACGACTATACGACGTGATCTACTTGTTTTCCCTCTCTCGCTCTCTCTCTCTCTCTCCCTTTGTGTGTACCAGTCTCCTATGGCCATGCATGTTCCGTGCATGTAATCCCGTGTGCCGTAGGCAAGGAATCTGACACACACGAAGATCCCGCAAGCACTGGCAGAGTGGCAGAGAGGCAGAGAGAGAGAGAGAGAGAGAAACTCAAACCGGGAGTAAAAATTTTTGGCATCGCTACATTTTGGCACTTCCCTATGATTATAGCTATTAAAATTACCTCGACTAGTGCAGTTGCTCACAAAATATACTAGATGAGCTCAAGCTGACAGAAGACGAGAGGGGTAAGAAGACGATGAAGAACAAGATGAGGATGAAGAAGAAGAAGATGATGATGATGTAGGAAGATGATGATGATGAAGAAAGCTTGTGTGGATACGGGGTACACTATGAGGAAGGGGAAAAAGGATAGCGGGAGCCAAAGTGTGAGTGAGTGAGTGAGCGAGGTTGGCTCCCACATATCTCCGTACCATGGCCGGCCCTGAGGGCCCGGAACGGAGCACATATACTCACATAGGATTCCCATTCAGTTGTCTCATTCTCATCTTCTCCTATTTATCCCCTCTTTGTGCAACGTGATATTTACCTATTTCCTATCTTCTCATTTCCATCCGACTGTCGACTACAGAGTGACACACATATTACTTACTCCCTGGTCAAATCCCCCCCCCCGAATTGAAATTTCCCCCGAGCTAAATAATAATAATAGTAGTAATAATACTCAACCTTTTCAGTTGTGTTTGACGGACAGGCCTATTTGGATTACATTTGACGCTCATCAGTGCCCTGTGCCGCTTCATTAAGTTCCTATAATAATAGCAATAATAATAATAATAATAAGTATTATTATTACTATTGTTAATTCCAGCTCACATTACTTCCTCCTCGGATTTACTTTCCTCCTCATTTCCCAGTTGTTATTGTTCCGCACAAGGACGACTTCCTTAAGGGCAAGACAGCGATCAGGAGGAGGAGGAGGAGGAGGAGCTGCCGAGAGTGGGGGAGAGGACCCTTGATTGAGAGCCAGCTTTTTCGGAGGGGGATTTGGTGTGGAAGTTGTTATTGAGATCGGTGTTGGAAGGAATCCGCGAGGACATCACAGTGGAGTTGTTCCTAATGAAGAGATCATTTGAGCCTGTGGTACTCTGTGCCTGCCGGTTGCCCAGTTTCCTACTCTACGGACAAAAACTGTGTGTGTGCGTGTGTGTGACTGTGTTCTTGTGAATGTCCCCGCATATAGTTTTGTATTTGTACGACACGAACACGCACTCACACACACTTACCACACACACACACACACACACAAGTCGGTGCTAGTTTAAAGTTGCTCAACTGTGCTGCTGTGTGTGCGCCCAGCTCGGAAAACAAAAAGTGATCGAAATGACTACTATCATGTCCAATTAAGCTCACAATTTTAAGTGGAATTTCCCACCGAGTGAGTGAGTGAGTGAACTCAACTGGAAAGTTGGAGTAAGAGCGTGAGCCTCAGTCCTCACCAGTGAACTCTCTCAGAGTTTCCGTGTTTTCGGACGTGAGTGAGAATGTGCGGCCTTTGTGGGCTCCCGGATCCGATACGCATCCCCATTCCCCTCAGCCAGCAGTCTGAGATCATTCGGGTGAATTTTCTGCCTTCTTTATCTCTCTCTATCTCTCTCTCTCTCTCTGTCTCTGCTATCAAAATACAAGGGATTCCATTTTGCCCATTGAGCCCTTTAGAGATGAGACTGGACTCAAGTATGGTCCTTATTGAGCTAGTGCAGAGTAAGACACTCATTTCATCTCGTCGCATGATTTCAGGATGAGTGAAGGAGGTCTTGTTTGGGCTAGTGTGTAAGCATGCATGTGTGTTTGGGTGTATGCGTGTGTATGTATGTTTGTTCGTCTGGTTGTGTGTGTTCGTGTGTTCGTGTGTGTGTGTGTGTGTGTGTGTGTGTGTGTGTGTGTGTGTGTGAGTAGGTTCCACCCCGGTTTCTCACATGGTCTGCCACAGGACGGGACGGGGAAGAAGGACTCCTCCACGTGACACTTACATATGCTTGGCCCCGTGCCCACTTCATTTATAGATATTCCAATCGGCACCTACACGTCGTCGTCCCTTCCCTTATCAAAATCTAAACCACTGGCGAATAAACCTTGGAGCTGCGGGACTATAATGGAACAAATACTGCCTCTCCCCTCATAACTCTCTATCATTTCACAACCTATACGGTCTACCCCGCCTCGACACACCACTACTAACACATAGAATTCCTCATTTCCTCAACTGACTGAGTGAGAGTAGCCCCCTGTGGTAGCTATATAAAGAGAAATCCTCACCACGAGCCTCTGGCTCCTCTCGCAACTCTTGTGTACCGGCACACAAACACACACATATACTTGTGCCGTCCCCATCCTCCCTGAAGAACTTTTTCCTGAAGCCTGTCACCGTCCTTCCGGCTTCCCACTCCAGTCTCGCCATTCTCCACACACTCGGGAGTTTAGTATATATAGTATGCCCCACAGGCGCACCACGGATCCCATCTCCGAAGGGATTCTATTAGCCTCCCTCTTCCTCTCGGGAGAAGGACATCTCCTCCGCACATCCCGGCCCTTATTCAACTCGATGGAGCAGCCAGGTTGGAACACCTCCGTCATGAGATTCTCACTCACTCAGTCAGTCAGAGCCAAGCCTGCTCGTTTTTCCAGCATCCGAATTTACGTTCCCAAATACCTGAAGAAAATGAGGACACACACACATTCGGTTACACGGTCCATCATCCTGAGAAAACCCAACACTTTGTGTGGGTGGACTGTATACAACTTGGAGCACCGTAGAACCGCGTGCTGGCAGAAAGAGAGTAGGGAAGATGTTGGCACTCCAAATTGGAATTTCCAATTTATTCCAGTATATCGGTTGGGGTTGATGTGGATAAGGAGGTGATGGTGGTGGTGGTGACGCTGTGTCGGTAGATCTGCGAGGAGATCAGCTGTCAATGTGTATATGTGAAGCATAATATGTACTCATGGTCCATGATACCATTGGTCCGTTGCGGCATCGTATGTACTCCAGTTTTTGTGGATTTCAGAAGAGAAAACAATGGCGAGGATTTGAGTGGAATCTGTGAAGGATTTGTGTAAAAATCTTTGCATAATAATCCCTCTTTCCAGTGCACTGAGAGACCCAGATGGGCCTCACTGTGGAGTGCGGCTAAAGAGTGCGCATAGGCGGATTGGACTAATGGAGGGCCTCTATTTGATTTGAATTGCGTAGGGCGCGGAAATGATACGAACTTCCAAGCTGTGCCGAGATGCGAAAGATGGGAAATTCCTCCGCTACTTATACGAAGACTGCAGAACCATTTACGACGCCTTCCATCGCGGGGCCAAAGAGTCCAGTAAGGCCTGCTCTTGGGAATTTTTTAAAAATCCAAAAAATTTTGTTGACATGCTCTGACTGTGTCATCTCTCTATGACGGCGTATATACAGATGATGGGCAGTGTTTGGGATGGCGTGACAGCCGTGACAAGCCCTACCAGTGGCTTCACTACAATGAAGCACTCCTGAGAGCCAAGAACTTTGGCTGTGGCCTTCGGCATCTTGGTAAGTTGTATTCGTGTGGGAAAAATGATGGATTGAAATTGGGCGGCGGCGGGAGATTTTAAACTTGATTATATTTTAAAGTGGTTCACACTGAGGCAGGTGGTATGAATTATGAAAGACCATAATGTGTTTTCTTCATTTTTTTTGTCTGGATTTGAACCTTCACATCTAGGGCTGAGACCGGGCGGTTACGTTGGAATTTATAGTCAGAATTGTCCAGAATGGATCCTTTGCGAGCAAGGATTGTACTGTTATTCCATGGTGATCATCCCACTGTATGACACGCTCGGTGCTGAAGTCTGTTCTTTCATTATACAACAAGGTAGGCGGCGGCGGCTGCGGTGCTCTTGGAATTCGTTGTGTAATAACAAATACTCAAGGATTGGATGAACGTCATCATGTTCCTTTTGTGTGGCCTTTGCAGCGGATATGAGCACGGTTGTTATTGAGGATGACAAGAAGATCAACATGATCCTGGACAAGGCACCGCCGTGCCTTAAACGCGTTGTGTACATCCGGGAGGCGAGGAAGGAAACTGTGAGTCGGGCGCGAGGAATGGGCATCGAAGCCATCCGCTTCGACGAGGTTGAAAAAATCGGATCCGCTCATTCAACTGCTTATCCCGAAATGGTAAGGAAGGGAGGGAGGGAAATAGCAAGCAATGAGAAAGCTTGTGTATGCATGGTCAAAGCCAACTCGAGTGATAAAAGAACCAAATGATGGAGCCGGAAGGGAAAACGAGCGACTTCGTCGGCAGGATTATAAATTTGCGTAAGGGATGCTGTGTCGTACTAAAGAATCTCCTTGTTCTCCTCACGCAGCCACCACGTGCCGATGATATTTGTACTGTATGTTATACGTCGGGGACGACGGGGAATCCTAAAGGTGTGATGCTGAGCCATGAAAACGTCATCGCGGACGTGTCAGCAGTGATGCTTCAGCTCGGAGAGCACAGACCAAATCGCCACGACGTCATGATCTCCTTCTTGCCTTTAGCTCATATGTTCGAACGTTGTTGTCAGGTAAGATTGGGAACGTTCTCTTAATTATCTTAACATATGCGAATCCGTCAAGCTACTTCGCTCATGCGGAAAACGGCGGCCATGGTGTGTATCATTCCACTCATATTATGTAATCATCCTTCCAGATAGCGCTATTCATGCAAGGCGGCTCTGTGGGCTACTACTGCGGAGATATTCGTCACCTGATGGACGATATGAAGGCGCTTCGACCCACAGTAACTCCAACAGTTCCCAGATTGCTCAACAGAATCCACGATAAGGTAAGAAATTTGTCACTTCTATGATGATGATGTTCTTGATGATGACGCGCGGCGACGCGGGTCCTACGAAGTAGTGCCATCCACTTTCATTTCCTCACAAAAATCCCTATCAACTCCGTCAGGTTATGGGGACGGTGAACGGGTCATTGATCAAGCGGAACCTCCTCCGAATGGCGATCAATAGCAAGCTGGCGGAGATGAAGCGAGGGGTCCTCCGGAAGAATACCATTTGGGACGCCCTGGTTTTCCGCAAGGTTCAGGAGGGGATGGGCGGAAGAGTTCGCCTGCTCGTCGTCGGCTCAGCTCCACTAAGTGGGAACGTGCTCACCTTTATAAGATGCGCCCTCGGATGCGTTGTGAGTTGTTGATAAAAGATTTGATTTTGTTTTTGAAGAGACCCTCTCACAAAAGTGGATTGCCAAAATAATAATAACAACAGTAAAACTTGAGCTCATCCCAATCCCATCATCTCTTTGTTCTAGGTCGTGGAGGGCTACGGCCAAACGGAATGTGTTGCTCCCGCCACGCTGACAATCCAGGGCGACTGCACTCCGGATCATGTGGGACCACCTGTGGCTTGTTGCTGTGTTAAACTGGTCGACGTACCTGAAATGGAATACTTCGCCTCTGCTGGGCAAGGTTCGCAATTACTGTCCGTACGGATTTATACTAAGAGTTTATCAATATCATAATTACATGGTAACTGGATTGTGTAATTAAAATTACTATACAAATAATATTATTGATATTACTAATATATATTATAACACTCTTAGTAATCATCATGAACGTTTTTATTTATTTCCAGGGGAAGTCTGCGTCAAAGGTACTAATGTGTTCAAAGGATACTTTAAGGATCCCGAGAGGACCAGGGACACGATTGACTCCAACGGTTGGCTCCATACCGGGGATATCGGCATGTGGCTCCCCGTAAGTTCGTACTTCACATTATGGACGCACGGAGTAAAATAAATGGATCCAATGGAAAATATCCAGCAATGGATCCGCAGTCCTAAATTATTCTGCTGTGGTTGTTTTCAGAATGGCACCCTCAAGATAATTGACAGGAAAAAACATATATTTAAGCTTAGTCAAGGGGAATACATTGCCCCGGAAAAAATTGAGAACATCTACATTAGATGTATATACGTGTCTCAAATTTACGTCTATGGTGAATCGCTCAAGGTAGGTCCAATTTTTTAATTACTAATTAATTATTATTATTATTATAGTATTATTTTTGTTTTTAATTATTAATTACTATTAAATTATTATTTTCGTTTTTAATTGTTATTATTTATTAATTATTTATTATTAAATTATTATTTACATTTTTAATTGTTATTATTTATTTTTATTATTATTAAATATTTAATTACTTTAACCATGTTAAAAATAATTTTTTTCTGAAGTCATGCGTAGTGGCTGTTGTTGTGCCTGACGTGGAAGCTGTGAAAGAGTGGGCCCTGGAACACGACATTCCGGGAACATTATCCGTTCTCTGTGCAGATGAGAGGGTCAAAGGGATGATCATGGAGGATCTAGTCCAGTTGGGCAAGGATGCCGGTCTCAAATCCTTTGAACAGGTATGCACCAGAATCTCTTGATAAATGTACATATGTCTTTGGATGAAGATTTTGACTCGTTTCTTTGATCCACGATGATTTCCAGGTGAAAGACATTTACCTTCATCCCGACCCCTTCTCCGTACAGAACGGGCTCCTCACTCCTACACTTAAGTCAAAGCGTCCGCAACTCAAGGCATACTTTAAACCGCAACTGGAAGACATGTACTCAAAGTTGGACTAGCGGGTCGGAGGGGGCCTTCATCATCCTTCATCCCCCATTAATAAATAGTCTGTTCTTGTTAACTCAAAAATTCATACAATAACAATAGCATAAGTTGTTATCATATATGACAGAACAGAGAGGATACATAGAAGAAGAAGATGAAAAAATAGCTCATTTTCCCCTCGTCAGTTGCACACTTCTCTGTTTTTCCATTCATCGCCACCCCCCAAAACCAGGGAAATCTCCACAAGATAATAGGGAATTCTCACAGCAGCAACGGTGGCGGAATCAAGAATTATTATTATTGTTACTATCTGATCCGCTTCTCTCTCCGAGAGTTAGTTGAAGGGAAATTCCAAAGGAACAGCCGTCGTCGCCTCACATTTATTCAAGTTAAATAAGCCTCACGCAGATGTAGATAGAGATTCCTCATGTAGTGTGTGGAGCATTTGGCAAATGTGTCATGCCTATAGTAAGTGCAGCCTATAATAAGTGCACACTCACCCCTCTCCGTGGAATTGCAAAGGAGGATGAGGGGGCGGGGGAGCTCTTGTAGTTGACTTGACACGTATTCGAGTATTTACAGAGAAAAAAATATATGAAACGCCTTGATAGGACGCCTTCAGGCAAAACCTTTCATCATCATCATCATCATCTCCTTGAATCGTAAGGGACAATTGTGATAACCGCAGGGATCTGTATATCCTTCTCTCAACCCTCTCTCACAGTCCCAGTTCCAGTCCCAGTAGTCCCTTCCCGCATCGAAAGCAAATCATATCATTGCCAACATTTAGTATTCTTGTAGCTCACTCTCCTCAACCTGCTCCACCCAACTCACTCTCTCAACACGTCAGCACTTCCGTCATCTTAATCCCCTCCGCGAGGATGTGGGCGCACGCGGGAAATGACTTTGTTCTGACTCCACCCGGCCCTTCATCCCCACGGCTACCCTCCGTTCAACAAGTTGTTGAGGCGCCATAATCTTCATCTCCACCCTCATCCCCTTGACGAACTAACTAAAGGCTGTGTCGTGCTTTCCTGCTGTTTTGTAGAAATAATAATAATTACTGGCTAACTTGAATGAACGGCAGTTGTATTATGCATATACAGGATGAATAACTGTTAGGAGAAAGCTAAACTTACTTTCTAGTCAATAATGCAAGGCGGAGGAGCGTTTTGTTTCAAGTTCAAGAATATTTAAACAAAAATAAGCTGACGATTTACTGCGTCTGGGTCTAAACAGAAGAGTGTGTTTGAGTGACCGTTTCGAGTGTGACCCCATCCTAAGACGTTCCAAAAAGACGAGGGAGAGGCGGGATCTATTATAAATGACCTGGCAGATCGGATATCCACAATGCAGTCAGTAGTATGGTGGTTCTCGCCTCATTCCACTCCATTATTGAGGTTCCGTTTTATTACGTACACGACACGACGTGCGTGCCAGGTGCCAGGTCGCATATTAAGCTAACGTTAGCTCCGTCCATCCTGATGTTTGTATGAGTCAGCCGACGGCGCATATGGATTTTTTCAGCTTACACAAAAAATATGATGACGATACTGAATTAACTGAATGTGTAGCGAAGAGTTTTCACTGCTACCCTCCTGTTGTAGAACACTTGTCGTAGTACCAATTATATATGATAGCAGTTAAAGATAGAAATATGCCAGCTTCCCATTTTTCAAGTTCCACCACGTAGTACACCTAGCGTATAATAATAATAATAAAAATAATAATAATAATAACAATAGTCCGATTCCAATTTCCAATTAATTATATGAGTTCCGGTCTGATACACACACACAAACACCAACCACAGTCATTTACTGCTACACAAATTCACACGGCTAGCGGGCTAGCGTATTATTGGACACTGACGGCTATGAAGTTCTTCACTGACGCGGCAGGGGACGACAAGAGTGATTGTGTAACCATGGGAAAGTTAATGTTAAACGTCAATAAGTGCGTGATGATGATGTGAGGACGACGATATGCGATGATGAAATAAATTTGAGTACATTGCAATGTTTTGAACAATATAATAAAAATATACGAGCAGGAGCAGCAGCAGCAGCGGGTGACTGTTTTACAAGAAGGGGGGGAAAATCCGAAAGTCTGTAGTAGTAGATCTACCACAAAACACTCAACACTAGTCGTGTCGTCGTGTGTCCTTGTTCATATGTAGTCATAATAATCACAAGTGATTGTTGCCAATTTCCATTAGCAATAACAATAAAACTTGACTAAATTTACAGTTATTATTATTATTATTATTAATTCATTTTGTTTCATATCTCACATTACACTCTGGAATCCTTGAACTACACGTATACGAAAGGCATTTCCTATACACGTTGATTATTCCCTTCCCCACGACAACATGCACTTTTTCCAGCTTATTTTACCGCACATAATGTTGTGTGAATTATAATAATTCATTTTTTTTCAATTTTTCCATTCGACAATTTAAAAGTTCAAAGACATTTCAAGTTGAAAGTACATGGGGAAACACTTTTTCTTAGTGCAACATAACGGCAGAGCTTTTACTTGGAAAATAATTTATATGCAAGTGATAATCCCTGGAAGGGATAGTCAGGAATAAAAAATTGTCACAGCCTCAAACTTTGGCCTGTTTGGAGCATCTAAAACCAATAAAGAATACCAACAACGTTGCTCTGATAACAAGTACAGGACAACTAAAACCCGCAGGAAGATGGCTGATATAAAGTGGAAACAATAATAAAGTGTGTTGCTCTAGTTGAGCCTGTCAAACCGGAACAATACTCCCAGAACCAGTCCACATAGGGTTAAAAGCAGGATGGAGCAGATGGTGACGAAAATAACTCCGCAGAGGATGCTCCCCCGAAGGGATATGGTCCTTTGCTATACTACGAAAGTCATTGGAATCAGCGGACAGGCTCTGTTGTGGAAATGGCACAAAAGGACAAAAAGCAAACTCCTTCATTACCTTATACAGCAAGAATCCCAGAATAAGGGCCTTGTCTACCTGAGTAAAGTCCTGAGGGAACGTTGCCGAGAGACCCGCAAAAACTGGCGCCGTCGAACTCACACGGGACCCTCCTGGGGGGATGCATCCGTGGATGGCTCCGACATTTGCGGACCCATCAATTATATGGTACAGCTCCATCTCCCTCAGCAGTTGCGTGGGAAGTCTCCGGTCTGTGTCCACATTGTTTTTTTTACTCTGCTCTGGGTAGACGAAAGAGTTGATGTCCGGCGGTTGGAGTCGAAGGATTGTCGTCAATTTCGAGTCTAGAACGTCCACGGACTCCATTTGCTCCCCTACATAGTGTCCAAGGAAGTTCCCGAGAGAATCTACGACGTGAACAGAGGAGTTGGGCTCACTTGGGATTCGAGGGATTTCCAGCTCCCGTTCCCCACGAACTTTGTGACCACTGTTCCGGCTATTGAGTAGTCGTCTGTCTGCTTCGTAGCACAAGCTTGCTGTTGCAGGGTCCGTGTAGCCCCTACCAAAGGGACCCGTTTCCCTCTCATAGATCATCATGACAGGGTCACCTTGCGGGGAGCAAACGTGCATGCAGGCTTGCCACGCGGAGAACAACATATTCCTCACCTCACCCACGGAGAATAAGTGGTCTCCTCGGTCATCCACGATGGTGAAATACTTGCGAATCTTGAGTGCAGGGTTCAGGCTACGAATACCTCCTCCTCCTCCTGACTGTTCCAATGCGTAAAGCCGGCTGGTTTCACCGAGGACTTCCAATCCTGGAGCCGTTTGCCCAGCTGCAGATGTCAAGAGAACTCTGGCTTGAGGACCTACTCTGGATTTTCTACCATCCACTATTCTTCCTCCTTCATCCAAATTGGAATGTCCGTGGTGAATCATGATCACAAAACAATGTCAATATCGTCACAAATCTTCGTAGCATCAAGCTCGATGTTGCATTCCATTCCATCAAAGCTTACAGCTAATCGGTCAACCTTTAAAATTCTAATTAAATAATATTAGTGGGTGTAGTAGTCACGAAGAACAGCAATTACAATATTGTACTCTTGAGTTGAGCCTGTCTTCATAGTCGTATCGCTTGGCGGTGCGGTGGATTCGAAACGGTCGTAGTCGTGATTCTCTAATCGTGACAGTGACGTCGTGGTCACATTAGCCGCATAATAGTGAGCGTCTAAAAGAACAGACGGCTTAGCGATCCTGTGACGGGGACTCTCAGAAGCTGTTGATATTGTGAATCTAACATACACGACAAAGCCAGAGGATTTCCATAAGAACGGCTTTGTTTAAGCTGGCATTATTTAGTGGAAGGCTTTCCCTCGCTTTGACTGTTATATACAGTAGAACCTCGTTAATCCGGCCCTCTCGGGACCACAAATTTTTTACCGCATTAACGAGGGACCGTATTAAGGGGTTAGTTTAACATGTACTGAGGCTAATCGGGCCAGAAATTTATGACCGCATTAAAGAGTGGCCGTATTTAAGGGGGCCGGATAAACGAGGTTCTACTGTATATATGATATACGTGAGAACTCAGATTCTCAGATGGTCAGAGTATCACGAATTAAGTCCCGTAATTACTTCAACACGGGTGGGTTCATGGTTTATTTGTCAACTTTTGTTCACACTATTTATTGTTCTACCAAAGTGGTGTCGCCTTCAGAGTTATTTAACGTGGAAATACCAGAAAAAATATGATTGTTTCCATAAAGCGATTTCACTAACGTAGTGGTAATAACTGCTAAGGGGAAAACCATGATGAATTTTACTTGAATCCCCATTTCTTCATGTATTCCTCCTTGACTGCGTCTCTATCTTGTGGCCAGGGTAAATAAGGAGACATCCCTTTTCGTCTTCTGTCGCTCTCAACTTTGGACTAGAAAATTATGGGTGTACCCCGCTTTTACCCATGAGAGATTTTTTTTGAGAGTAAGATTACTTTAAAATGGTATGAAGCCAAACAAGGTGTAAAATTTAAAGTACTCAGGTGCAACTAACCCAAAATTCTCGACAATTCTTGTAGTTGGCAAAGGCCGAGCCACATTTTTCCTTGTCGTAGTTGTTATCGGATAGACACTTGTAAGATAGTTGCTGCTCCTGGATCACAAAGCAATTGTACGTTTGAACTTATGAAGATAACAAATGTCACTAAATGAACGTTTTCAACCAGGTGACGGTGTTAATCACAGAAAATTCTCACCTTCATACAGGGATTTTTGTAGTCACTTGACATTTTGGATCCGAGTTCAATTATATTTTTCCGTTCTTCGGGGGTCGTTGAGCGGGGTAGATCAGCTGGATTCCGATACATTATCTGTTTCTGATGTGACCAAAAGATTAAAAGATTATTAGATTCTGCTATATTATTCATCTAATCACTTAACGTCAGATTTGTCAAAACACTGAATAATAATCTATTACTACCAGCCTAACGAACCAAATAAATTTTTAACCGGTCATGTACGTTCGTGCGCTTCGATTTTTGAAATGAATTACTGAAGGAGTTAAGGAGGCCATAGATTACCGCTTATAATAGTAGGAGGACGTGTTGTGACCAAATTGAACTATTCTCCGACTGTATTCATGTGTACAAAATGCAAACAACTTTGACCAATTCACTTACCAAATAAGAGACTGACTAATGATGGTGTCGCTACCTACGTTGATGAGCCTTCAGCTAAAAAGTGTACGCTGAAGAATCTCAAGTCGAAATATCTAAAATTACTCCACATCCTTCCAAGCTAATTCAATAGCACTTGTTCTCGGGTTGTGTGTGCTGCTAACAGTGAACTATAAGTAAAAGTAGAGGCATACAGAATATCTGGGGAGTATTTCCCGCTAGGACGAGGCCTGGCCATAGGGAGACCCTGCCTACTACCATAGAGAAATGGACGTGAAAACAGACGTTCCTGTAAAGTCAACTAGAGCAATGCTGGGCGGGTACAGGTTGGCCGACGGCCGAAAGTTTTCGGTTCAAGTTGGCCGAATTGTTTCTGGCTAAAGCTCAAGTTGGCCGACGTAACAAAACTCAAGTTGGCCGAAATCCGAGTTTTACATTCAATTGGCCGACCAAAAATTTTTTCAAGTTGGCCGACCGATGAAAATTTCGGCTCATGTTCAAGTTAGCCGAAATGGAAAACTCAATTTGGCCGAAGATCCGAAATTTTTGTTCAAGTTAGCCGAAAATTGTGTTTTTGTTCTGGGGATTTGTCAAAATTAACTTTAAAATAAGAGCTAAAAAGTTGATGAATCCAATCAGGCTTTTTTCGAACCCTTGAGAGCCTACACAAGTGCTGTACTGTATTGCACACAATGTTTTTATCCCTAAACCAAGAAGCCTGTTACCATGAGATAGGTCAACAATTGTTGCAATCCTAACTTAACAATTCCGTCGTACTCCAAGTCAGTCCCACTGCTGACTTCAGCACGTAGTGCACCCTTGGGGCGGAGTCCCTCACCAACATGTAGATATATAAGCTCAAACTCTCAAAAAAGTAGCACCACTGTTTGCATTGCAAGGAATGGATGGGAGCCGGGCCCCACAGAAGGCAAGTTCTAACTGTTTACAAACTGAATGCTCGTTAACTACAATACTCTCTGAAGCAGCCACTAATCCCGTAGACAATTTTTGCATATTTTCCTATCCAAAACAAAGCCGTTTAACACGAGTCGTACTCCAGCTGGCCCAAAGGTGAACAAGAGTACAGCTGTCTATTTAGGGAATATCTCCGTCACACTTTTCTCCGACACTCAAATCCTGCTGAACAGCACAGACGGCTTGCGCTGGAGGACGTAAAGGACATCCACAAAAGAATCGAGGCACGGGAATCCCTGATCCTCAATGAAGACAAATGGAAAGCAAATGTCGGATTGCGCGATTGGGCATGACGGTAGACATAGGGATTTGCTTAATAAGTCAATTCCAAACTTTGGCCCTAATCACAACAACATCAACCTTATTATCTGAGTCACATCACGCTAATATGTTCGTAGAGAAGTACTTTTTGTAGTTGTAGAACTCGTTTGCCTGAATGATCAAAGTTTTTTATCCTAACTATTTTTCCATTCTAGGCACTGCAACAATGCAGAAACTGCCATTCGGAATAGAAGCCTTGTGCAATCTCATGCCAGTCAGTTTTAGTAGGTTGTGGAAGATAGTCTTCAAGAAATTTATCCCAAATAGCTAAAAGGACTCGACGAAGAATTTTACTGGTTGTGTGGTAAGCCGATATGTGAAAGTCGAGAGATTAGCTCGTTTGAGACTCCCATTTAGCTAAATATCTGTTACATTAGAATTCAATGATAGCTAAAATTTGCTTTTGGCAGTTCAGTACAATAAATTTACCTTCAATTGATTGCTAATTTCACACTCGGAGAAACAATTCGGCCAAGTTAAACCGAAAACTTTCGTCCGTGGGCGAACTGGAGTAGTGTATAACATAAAGGGTTCCAAAAATCAATATTTTGCACCTGTTCAAGGTCATTGACCTTGAACTGGTGTTAGGGTGTGTCAGTGCACCTGCTCCCGTTAATGGACCCCAGTCACGCAGAGGTTGGTGGTGTCACGCGAAGGCCCCTCTGTTGAACCTATACTTGTTGTTTGATATGCATGAATTACACTGGTTCCTACATATATTCCTATTTACTTCTAGTCCGACTATCCCAGGTGCATTTGAGGCGGGATTCATTGAATTTGGACGCCATTTCCTTCAAATCTCCAGTGTTCGGCAAAAGTGCTATAGTAATAATAATAATTATTATTATTATAACAATAAAATAACAACAATAATAATAATAACTAAAACAGCGAGGAATATAAGGATGGAAATTTCCAAAATTAAGTTCCACCCACTAAACGTAACGCTAAATATTGGGAAAGGCAACAGGTAAGCAACTGGTTTTCAAAAAATTCATACATCATCTGATATGATTTTCATTGAATTAAATTATTGCATATATTTTCTTAACTTCCAGTAAAAAAGTGGTAGCTGCCGAAGGAAGTGTCATTGATAATCTTATCATCACACTTAATAAAAAATCCCTGAAGTTTACGACTTGCTGCGTATCATAAAGGCCCGAAGTGCCATCGGAGTGTACCTACAAATTTTTGATGCATGCCAGGATGAGCGGAAGGACGGAGGGACAGGATAATGATGATGCATTGTCAGACGAAGCAAAATCTGACGATTTTTCATTTTCATCCTCCAACCACTTCAACGGGACCATAAACTCCTACAGCAAAAAGTTATCCTCAATTCCT